>SMGU01002320.1:0-21747 GCA_004348175.1 Puccinia novopanici | reverse complement strand
TGCCTTTCATTCCCAGTTACCAGATGCCTGTAATTAAACGGAAGAGTCATACAGAGAACTTATTCCTTCCCGCATTGTTCTCGCCGACCCGTAGTCATAGGAGAATCCAGACCAGCCACGGTACCAAACCCACCCAATCCGAGCCCTGAGAACCCGGCACCGCATGGTGTAGAACAAGGGAAAGACAATGGGATGGATGACCAGAGATTCCTCGTGAAACGTGCTAGGGAGGCTTTCGAGGCGGGCAACGATGCAGAAGCAAACGTGTTGCTACAAGCAGTCAAGCGGTTGTATCAACCACCGGAGAGAGAGGCGGATGGAGTTACGACCCACCAGAGAGAGACAGCAATGCCTGAGACCCCAAACCAAACCCAGCCGACGGACGGAAAAAAGGCCCTGTAGAAGAAGGGGGCATGATCTTCGCCGTTGGAGTGATGCCAGAGCACAGCGGGCATTGGGGACTCCCCGCTTTCTACCACAAGAACGTGCACGACTTGAGAGGTTCCATACCCCTCACAATTTTCGACTCAAACTGGCAACAGCGCGCAGCAGCTCACGGATCCGTGAAGAAGTCGATTGATTCAGGCGGGGATGAGAAACGATACACCGGAGAACCAGCACCGGATGAGTGGTCCCAGACGTATGCGCAGTGGTCCCATAACCACGAAGAATTTCAGCAAGCGGTTTGCGAAATCCACAAATATTCTTTATTGGCGGATTGGCTTTGGGCTCACAAGAGACACGCCGACAAATTGGCACGTCAGGACGGTTTCTGTGTAGGATTCCGCTACAACCTGGCGGTGAGAACCAACGCGTTCGAATGCGAACTGCTCCAAGGAGGGAAGAAAGCATTCCCCGACATCTCGATCTGCCAAGACAAAGTCGCACAACAAGCACAAAGATGCAAGAACGAGAGGGGAACTAGGTTTCGAAGATAACCCATATGTCCCAGGAGGCGCGAAAGAAGATATAGATCCTTACACGGGTAAATTCAAGTTCAGCTCTAAGAAGAAAGAAGGACAACAACACCGCAACGGAACCAACAACAACAACACCCGAAACGGAGCGGATAATTATCGAGGCGCAGCAGACACCTACAGAGGAGAAGCTAGCAACAACAGAGAAGGTAGACAATGGAACAACAATTGGGGGAATCGCAGAGACCGGGGAAGGAACTACGCGGATTGATCGAAAGAACGGGCCCATAACTTTAAACCAGGGAACGAGACCCGCGACGATAAGTCCCATGACCAAAACACAGGGAAACAACCCAGAAAGAACCCGTAGGTATTAAACCATAAGCCGTCCACGCGGAAGAACCGCTACTCTTTGTACCCGTCTACCTGTCCCCTGCCAGATTTATGATATGCTCGTGTGACTAGGAGTGATCCGTAATGCAGTTACTTACAACGGGTTATGGTTGTGTTATTGTTGGTAGAGCCGTGAGATCCGCTGATGCGAAGCCGATGACCCCCCAAAAGTGGCCATTAGGAGTCACGTGTGAGATGAACATATTTGAGTGGGAGAAGGCCTTGAGCAGAGCAGGATTAACAGAGAATTACAGCGATGTGCTAGAGGGTTTTTCTCAAGGTTTCGACCAGGGCATCCCCAAACACAGAATAGAAGATTTGGCATGGTACACCCCTCCCAACCACTCATCGGCATTGCTGGCACGAGAAGAGATTGAAGAGAATATAGCTAAGGAGATCGCAGCTCGAAGAATGTTTGGCCCGTTCAGCCATGAGGAAGTAGCCGCCCGCTTCCCTTTCTTCAGGTCTAGCCCGCTAGGAACAGCGGTCAACTCTGACGGTTCAGTTAGACCGATAAACGATCTATCATTCCCGTACGGGAAGACCAACATCCCGTCGGTGAATTCTTTCGTCGATAAATTGGAGTTTGCGACCACGTGGGACGATTTTAAAACAGTGGCTAGATTCTTTAAACAGCAGCAGAAGCCAGTACACTTGGGGATCTTTGATTGGGCAAAGGCATACAGACAAATACCGACGCGAGAAGACCAGTGGCCCTATCTGATGGTCCAAGACTTCAACGGAAATCTGTTATTGGATACAAGGATTACCTTTGGCGGAGTAGCTGGTTGCGGATCCTTTGGAAGACCGGCCGATGCTTGGAAAGAAGTGATCCTCAACAAATTTGACCTGATCCACGTCTTTCGTTGGGTAGATGACAATTTGTTCGTGAAGGAGGTAACGTTGAAGACGGACATGAAGTCAATCGTAGAGCAATCCGAAAAATTAGGAGTACAGACCAATGCCAAGAAGTATTTGGACTTTGCGATCTGCCAGAAGTTCATCGGTTTCGTTTGGAATGGAGTCGAGAAGACGGTCACTCTCCCTCCAGGGAAGAAAGAAGAACGGATACGACAAATACGCACCTTCCTGGTACCTGGGGCCACATTCACGCATAACGACACCTTAGTGCTAGCAGGGAGGCTAAATCATGTGTCATATTTGCTACCGCAACTACGCTGCTACATGAGGTCGATTTACCAATGGCAGATGAGCTGGCAAAACTTACGCGCAAGGAGGGAGACCCCAGACGACGTAGTAGAAGATCTGGAGTGGTGGCTCACCTCACTAGAGGAATTTACGGATGCCAAATGGATCCCGGAACCAGATCCCACCGACGTAGGCTGGATGGGCGACGCATCCACGTCTTATGGAATAGGGATCCTCATTGGAAAGAGATGGGCGCAATTCGCGCTGATAGACACTTCACTCCACCACTCGATCTCTTGGCTCGAGACAATAGCAGTACGGCTAGGAATCTTGATGCTACTCCAGATTGGGGCAACACCAGGGAGGAGATTCACGGTGTGGACAGACATCTCAACAACATTGGCAGCAATAAAACAGCGTAAATCAAGAGACGAGGCAGTGAATAATGAATGGAAGAAGATACAGAACATCTTATTGTGCCACAATATTGACATACACCCACAGAGGGTGACCTCACAAGAGAATAGAGCTGATGCTCTATCGAGGGGATCAAGCCGGGGCCATTGCCCTGAAGATAAGATTCTTGTTACACTACCCAATGATTTGTTGCATCTAGTAAAGCAAACATAGCCTTAGAGATGAAATACGAAGGGAGGGGAAGAACCCAACCTGAGAGACACCATGATCTTTGACAGAGAGAAACTAGACCCTTACCCTTGGAGAAAGGGAGAGGGGAAAAAAAAAAAAAAAATAAAATAAAAAAAAAAAATAGTAATAATAATAATAATAATAATAATAAAAACGGAGAAAAGAAAGATAGGGCCCGCCCGGGCCCCGGCCCGCATTTGAGGTATAGTTGAGGTACTGGACTGAGAACGTAAAGAAACCCACGCACTATGGACCACGACAAGATCCGTCACTTCCTATCCAATGGGACATGGGAACGAAGGCTCACCGCGATGGACAAAAGAGTGCTAGAGGGATGGAAATGGTCGATGCTGGTTAGCTACAACGCAGCCATAAAGAAGTTTCGTCGTTTCAAGTCCTTGACGGCGACCAGCGAATTCCGCCTACCGGTCTCAAGTTCCGACATCTGTGACTTCATGACGTGGGCCGGCAGGGGGAGATTAGACGACGGGGGGAAAGAGAAGATTACCGCCGTGTCGATCAACCGGTACCTCTGCGCACTGAAGGCCTGGCACACCTTACACGAGGCGGTCTACCCATCATTAGCGGACGCAAGGGTGAAACTTTTATTGAAAGCCGCTGGTAGACAGGATGCGTTACTCCCACAACGCCTCAAGAAGACACCGGTTAGAGTCCCAGACCTAATGGACCTGGTAGCCACCCTGACCGGGAAGGATGATGAAGCGGAAGCCATTAAAGACCTAGCAATTGTAGCGTTTTGGGGGATGGCTAGGATGGCAGAATTAACATACGCCCAAACCAGAGGTCCCATACATCCCCACTCTGGAGTCACTGTCGCAGACGTCAGGAGATATGAAAACACAGTGACCATCATTCTACACGAAGCGAAGACAGCCAAGCCGGGGGAATTACAACGCCTGAAGCTCAGCCCGATAGGCAATGCCCTTTGCCCAGTAGAAGCTGTAAATCGCCGCTTGAGAAGAGCGTTCACGGAATCCGATTCTTTGTTTGGGTTTGGGGAAGGAACAGCGCGGACAAACCTCACCAAACGGAGGGTGAACGAGGTGCTAGCAATGGTTTGGCGGGAACTCGACAGACCCAACCTCTCCGGCCACTCTTTCAGAGTAGGTGGGGCATCCTTAAGGAATGCGCTAGGAGTCCCAGTGGAGGAAATCAAATCCCTAGGACGATGGGAATCCAATTGTTATAAACTGTATATTAAGCCCTTATCACGGGACACTATTGTTGACTCGCTAGTTGTCTTGGAGACACCGCGTTCGGACGGCAGCAATATAGAACATTCCCCATGAGACCACAACCGGATCGGTTGAGTATGGGTGTCAGCACTATGCGCGAGTATGGGGTGGCGCCACAGGCTCAGGCTCACACTAGAGCTGAGTTGTGGGTGTGGGGCGCCTCCTTTTTCACGCGATGGGTTTCGCGCTCCGGGCCGAAACCAACGCGAGCGAAATTTAGTGCTCCGGGCCGAAGCCACCCCCGAGTGGCAAGAGACTGCCGGGGGAGAATGGCTAGGGCCCTACACCCATACCCAGGCCCGCTTGGGAACCAAGTGAGGTTCCGGGCGGGCCCAGGAGGGGGAAGACAACCTCAACCCCTCCACGAGCACAACCGACTCCGCTGCTAGCGGATGGAATGAGATCAAATTTCGTTGGTGGTTTTTCTCTTCTTGAGGGCTGGCTTGCTTGGGGATTGGGCTCTTTTCCAGCAATTGGAGTGGAGGACTGATCACATTTGCTGGCCGTGTTGTTAGACTGAGATACAATGGGAATGTCTTCAGCAGAGGAGTTGCTGGTATTTCCAGAATTCAAGGTGTTGGACTTGGGGATGTTGGCCAACAGGTTTTTCTTCTTGGTGGCCAATAGTCATTTTGAGTGCATTGATATATATATATTAAAGTTTTAACTTTATTTGAACATGTTAGGGTCTAATCATTCCCGGACTTTATTTCCTTCATTAAATTCAGATGAGCTATCCTGACCTAAGGTGATATCACCGAGTAAGGTCAGGCGCCCAACTGTTTTTGGATTGACCATCCTGGGGACATTGATACTTATATCAACAATTCAACCTCCCATTTCCTCCTCACTCAAACCGGATTTGTCAACTTGTAACAATAAAATAATTTGTCAAATTGAAACAATAACATAAGACATTTCATTAATCTTTTTGACAATGCACTCATCCCCCTACCTTTTGCAATTACCTGCAGCTGATGATTCCTTCTTTTTCAAAAGATGTTGAACTCCACCTTCCCGGTGACTAGACCTACTGTACACCACTGTGGGCATACAAGTAAATATGCCCAGAACAGGCCCCAAAACCCCAATCCCTGTTGATCCGTACCTGAATCATTTTATGGCCTACCATAACAGGAGCTTGTTATCAATGAACATGGAATAATTTATGTGATTGTGCCGCAATTGGGTGAATGTGCTATGTTCTTTGTCATTCGTCAAATCTACTGTACACCACATGTGGGCATACAAGCAAATACACCCAGAGCGGGTCCCAAAGCCTGAATCCCTGTTGATCTGTACCTGACACATTTTATGGCCTTCCATAACAGGAACTTGGTATCAAGAAACATACTAGAACACAACATTTGGTTGAGGAGTGAAACAAGTTCTGCAAGTCATCAATTCATATATGCTTTTAGCTCAGATCTGTTAGAACTTGGTGAAGGCCCCCTCCAAACACAAGACATAGAGGAAGTCTCATTGGCCACTGTCGAAGTCGAATCATATGAGTTGGTCTACAACTTTAACTCGCGGCAATAGAGCTAATATATAAAGGCATCCAAGAAGAATTTGATAGAGGATTTATGGCTTACTTCAATTATATCTGCACGAGAGCAATTCACCAGGTACTATGCCATTTGGCAAAGTATATGAACACTGCTCAAGCTAAAAAACATGGGAAAGAGGGACCGATTGTGTGAGGGGTGGTGACCATCATCAGTGACGGTTCAGTCATGACCGTTGTGAGAACTCCTTTTGGGATGGGTGGCAGTCCTGCGAGGGGGAAATAACAGAGGTGATATTCAAGTATCTCTTTTATATGGATAATACAGCAACTTGTTAGAGTGGAAAAGGGTGAGTGGATGATAAAGATATTCAGACTAGTTAAAACTGATGGATGTTGAAATCTTTTTAGGTTTTAGTGTTTGTGTTACAAGATAATAAGGAAGAGTGTCAGTGGATTATGATGATGAGGAAGAGTGAAGTAGAGAAGTGAGTTTTTTATAGGGTTTTATGTTTTATGGATAGCTAAGGGAAAAGATACCAATAAAAAAAAGGTGATTGTGAGATGAGATACGTGTATGGGAAGTGGGATCTCCTGCCAGTGGATCGGAGGATGTGGCTGGATGTTTGCCTGGCTGGATGATGGGATGTTGGAGGGAGAGAGGCCCTCCTTTTATATTGAAAGGTGAGGTATTTTTGCTGGTGTGAACTCCAACTGAGGCATTTATGCTGGTGGGAGTTTGAACCATGTCTTCTGATTGGTCAGGATATGAAGGCTGAACCATGTATCCTGATTGGTCAGAGCTGAATCATACACTCTGATTGGTCAGAACATGATGACTGAAAATAAGTGAACTGAACCGTGAATTGTGATTGGTCAGAACTTTATGACTGAAAACTGTGAGCTGAAC
Organism: Puccinia novopanici; assembly: GCA_004348175.1. Lineage (NCBI taxonomy): Eukaryota > Fungi > Basidiomycota > Pucciniomycetes > Pucciniales > Pucciniaceae > Puccinia > Puccinia novopanici. The sequence goes on along the minus strand of SMGU01002320.1, from coordinate 14,967 downwards.
CATGAGTTGTGATTGGTCAGAACTTGAGGACTGAAAATATGTGAGCTGAATCATGAGTTGTGATTGGTCAGAACTTGATGAGTGAATCCTGCAAGCTGATTGGTCACATCCTCATGGCTGAAAGCTGAATCCTGATTGGTTGATACTAATTATGTACTTATAAACTAATAATTATGTAATTATAAATCTACTATCTACTATATATTTAGACTATGTATTTAAGACTATGTATCTAGACTATGTATCTAGACTATATAATATGTGTTTATCTAACCAAACTATGTACTATACTATAATTATATTCTACATAAAATCCACTGGATAATACTAGTCAAAAGGGGTTCCACTGAGTAAAAACTGGGGCTTAGAGTATTTATAAGGGGAAAATATGATAAAATATGTCTAAAACTATGGGATATGGGGTGGAAACTTGATCCTTTATCACATTTGATACTTGAAACCTAATTAGACCACCACACCGTGCAAGTCAAGGCTAATAGCCAGGTATTTACATAGGGCTTGATTGGTTGACTTGGGATGAGGCTAACAAGGGTTCATCATAATTTTGTCGAGGGAACCATTAGTTGTTATCCAGCAAGGAGACATTTATTTGCAGCCTTGAGGTTACAAGCAGGAGAAATGGTCTGGATACAAGGCATTTTCATAGGCAAGATAAGCTCTTGCCTTGGAATTGAGGTAGGCTTTATCTCACATCATATGTGTGCAACTGCTGACTCAAATTGTAATAGGTCCATTTTATTGAATGCATGGAGTGAAAAGTGATTGAATTGTGTATTACGCCAAAAAAATTGTTTAAGTTATTTTTGGCTGCTCTTTGTAAGGATAATTCAAGGCTGAGGTTGAGTGACACAAAGCCTAAGGGCAGGAACAGTGCAGCGAACCTGTAACCATTAAGTCAAAGAAGTGATCTTTGAACTACACTTAGGTCTTGAGCCGGCGGCGCACCCGCCGTTGAGCTCTAGTATATATATATTAAATATAAATATATATTTTATATATATCAGTCAGGACTCAGACCAAAATCACGGGTTGGGTTTGGGCAGGTAAGCTGCTAATTGGGTCCATGGTTGACCTGATTAGCAAACTACCTGCCTGAACCCAACCTATGATTTTGGCGTGTTGGGCCAGGTCATCTCAGAATTGCAAAATGAGCTGCCCAAACCTGCCCTGCAACCCGCCGGGTCTTGGGTCACTCACTGGTCAACCAGACCCAGTGGCATCCTGAGGATGGAGGACCCAGGAAACCCCCTATAAATGTAGGTAACCAAAAAACTTCATTTTGGAATAAATTCATACATTGGGGGGCACCAGGGACTGCCATTTTTTTTTGCTGATTCATAGATTTTCATGCATATGCTCAGAGGAAAATTCCCCCAGGATGACTCAAATCCCCGCAGCCATGCAGATTCTGGCTTTTTTTTTTCAGATTGAGTAGAATTTCAGGACAATTCATACAGCCAATCCCAAAAAGCTTGCGGGCTGGGATTGTCGATTTTTTGGTTTTTTTATTTTCTGCGCCACTTACTTTCTGCGCCCCGCCGGCCCATACAGGCCTCGGTAATGCAGCCAAAATTGCTAACTTTTTTGTCTTTCAAGTTGGAGGGATGGGTGTCAAATATACTGGCTCTACTCCACAGAAGTGGTGTGCCAAGTTTGAAGTATAGACAACAACAAAAAAAAGAGGTAATTATAAAATTACCAAAGACAAAATTATCAGTTAAAAAACTGATAATAAACAAGACAAAGCTCTTAAACACTTATATTGAAGTGTAAGATAAAAGAACAGGTTACTACCCTGCTACCAGCTTCTTAATATGGGATGTGAATCCTTCAGAAGGGTTACCTAGACTTTAACACAGGTCTTCCCAATCAACTTATATAATAAGTTATTGAGGATGGAGTATATTATACTAAGATAATAATAAGAGAAAAGGCCAGTCCTCCTAATTATAAGAGAAGGGAAATGCCTTTGTAGCTTATAACTTACCTATACTAAATAATAACTGAGGAGGAGTGGTCCCAAATAGGGGGAAATGGCTCTTCTTAAATATTGTGAGGCCCTCCCTTGATCCCACTAGATAATCTGCTCTATTCAGGGCCTTGAAGCGGCCACAGGGAGCTAATTTCAACCATGCCAAGGCTTATTGGGTAAATCCTCCTTTTTGGTATTTCAGAAAATATCAATTTTCATGCCATATTTTCATGGTTATCATGTAGGCTGTGTAAACTGTATTTCAGAATGGCTTTCACAGGCTTGGAAGCGCACTGGATGCCAAGGAAATGATCATTCCATGTGATTAATCTCTGTTCTTTTCACACATGTTGTGAAATATAACAGAATTAAGCTCAAACATGTGAATTTTGGATTTCCATAATTATAATTTTAATTCTAAATACATAAATGGTTGAATATTATTTTTCTATGAATTATCAAAAAGAAATATCAATATATCAAAAGTCCATAATTGTGTGATGTGTTTGAGTAGGAATTGAGCTCAGCTCCTATGTGAGTCAATGATAATTCCAAGAGGCCAAGTCTTAACCACTATACTATCTGGCAATTGTATGATGAGGGAACAATAATTTAGAAATATATATTAATTTTGCTGCTCACAAGAATTAATTTATAATATTAATTTCTTGGTGGCTGACAATGGGACCTGTCCCATCCGATTCCTCGAGCAAATTTGACCCGATCCCCCTGCTGCTCCGCTGTGCACATGGGGTTGCAGGCCATGCCACTGACCTCGCAATTGGTGCAATTGGCCTGCAAACCGGATTTCTGGAGCCTGCATACCGGGTTGTACAGGTGATGAGGCGCGGAGTAGAAAAATTGGCCAAATCCCACAGCTGCATCCGCAAGCTTTTTGGGATTGGCTGTACATAAAAAGGATTCTTTTGTGCATACACTTTTTGATGTCAAGGCTGATTCATAACCATTAGGGCAGTTCATGAACTGCTGATTTCCGCTGCTTTGCTGATACCGTAAAACGTTAATTGGGTCAGCAAGCATCAAATGGTGAGCACTTCCAGCCAAAGCTAATCAGCTCACTGTGCATAAACCTTCCATAAACTTTCCTGATGCAGCTTAAAAACAGCTGCATGTTCGTAAAAGTAGCAGTTCATGAACTGCCCTATTTGGTGCGTACCATTTGGCAAAAATTACAAAAAAAAAAAAAAAACATACATTTAGGTAACCCTCATGTTGCGGGGTTTTCCTGGGTCCTAAACGCACCCTTAATATTTTCGTGTGCTCAAAACCAGTCTCCCAGTCCCAGGGAATGTGGTAACATTTCGGCAAAAAGGATTAAACAGAACCAAATAACAACAAGTTTCAAGACGAAAGCAAAAGTTTTTCAAAAAAAAAAACTCACCTCCTCCTTTATAATCGGACCCTAATGCTTCTAACGGCCGGCCGGCATCTCGGTGCGTTTCGTCTCCCGTATCCACTTGCAGGACCGCGCCGACAGCAAACGCCTGGGATTGTTTATCCATGTAATACGTTTCAACAGAGGAGTCAATGCAAGGAAGATGTACAAAACCTGATGATTTTGTGCCACGCGATACTTGTTTTGTTCCTTGTCTTACCTTCACGACCAGCATGGGTCATACTGCCCCTCCGTTCGCGCATCGAGTCATCCGGGGCCGGGAGTGTAGACTGCTGTAGGCACGGTCGGAATCGTAAGCACCGACGTATATGGCTTGATGTAACAGGTTTGAAGCGTCAAGGCCCTGCGAGAGGAGGTCTTGCAGATACCTTCTCACTGATGAGTTGTTTGAAGCCAATCTCAACTGCAGGCATGGTCTGATGATGCCCCTGGCTGAGGATAGACACGGATTGGGAAGTCCGGTCGGCCTCTCTTGGCTCCAGGGTTGCCAGCCAAGCGGCAAGGGCCGAGCCAGAAGAATCCGGATGAACGCTCCATGCATCCATGAAACCGACAGGCAAAGAGTTCCACCGCAGCTGGTGAAACACGTAACGAGAGCTTCAACTGGCCGGCCCACTTGTTGTAGTGAGCAGAACAGTCCTTGAAAACTTTCATCCAGAAACACATCACTCCGCACTGTGTCTCCGTTGACTCTTCCCCATCACCCACTCGTGCTCCTTTATCATTCTGAGCTGCGTTTCATCTCTGGTATTATTTTCGAATCTTTGGACTTGTCGCGTCGCGTCTCTCGTCATGGCTATTTATACACCACTCGCCATTGCAGCCTTGCATCCTTGCGGCCTTTCTTTGTATCAGTTGCATTGCCCTATATAGAGCCTCTTCCACTAGCCTGAGCCACCAGTCGCACCAATCATTCATTCTACACTTATTTGTACTATCGACACTCATTCTACACTTATTTGTACTACCGACACGTACAAACATGCGTCTCAACATAATTATCCTCTACACTGCCCTCACGCTTCACAATAGCTATGTTCGTCGCGCCTGCGTTTCTGCAATGCAAATGCTTCCTGGTACGTCGATTGGTTTTTTTTTTCTCATGCCCCTCGCATCAAGTATACTCAGATCCATCGTCTCGCTCCAATGGCGCCCGTCCTTTTTTCGTGCGTTTAGAGATGTCTTACATTGGCGCTGGACATGCAGGCAAATAGATCTCTCTCATTGACTCGTGTTGGGTCGACTTACCAAATCTATTAACATTTTTTTGTCTGCTCACAGTGCAAGGTGCCGAGCCGCTAGGGTGAGCAGAATGAATTCCATGTTTTTTTCCAATGGATCATACTAGGGCGTAGCTGATACAAAGCATGTGTCTGGGTTGATTTTCCTACTCGTCGGTTCAGTGAGGGATTCTCTCAAGTAGGAAAAGTGCTCTTGGACGGCCGTTATGACAACGAACAAGCGAAGGAGTTTTTAAGGGTTTCTTGGGTACGACTCAATGAAATAGGTCGCAAGATTGATGAATCTGTGGCCAAAGGGAAATTGATCTATTTTGAGGATGGCGAGGGAGATGATAATTGGCAGAGCTTGCTTGGAGCACTCGCTGCGATTATCCCAGAACTCATCATCACACGAGGCGGATACTATAAAGTCCGACAATTACTTACTGAGTTGAATTGGAAACGCTTCAGCGTCGTGGCTGGCCAGGATCAGCCTCCCCCAGTTATGCCCATTCATGGCACTCTAGACGACTCGGACTATTGCACGTTCGATCGAGTAGAAGGACACGAGGACCTCGACGCGGACATGTTAGCTGAGTTGCGAGAGCTAAGCAAGAACCGAGCACAACTCGCGATAGAGATTGCTCGAACCAAGGAAGAGGTGATCAAGCGACTTAAACAGAATGAGTTTACAACTATCGTTGTCAAATGCGCTCCCACGGGACTGGCTGAGATGATTGACAAGGCCGGAGCTCGGGACAAGGTGGCGATTATTTGGACGGGCTTCATGCGTTTCGATGTCAACGACATAGCATTCCAACCCAAGTTCAACGTTTTGAAAGACATTGAGGCCTCCAGGGCCTTACTTGCCTCAGGAGCGCAGATCGTGATCTCCACTCCGAGACTCAACAACGCCGAAATGGGTGCTATCGTGCCCAGGATCATAGCGGAAGTCTATGCGAAGGAATCACCCGACGTGCGCAAAGGCTACAAAGGTTTCGCAAGACTCGAAGAGCTTGTGTCGCCCGAAAAAGGCACCTTTGCAAGAAGACTTGTGGGAAGTTGGGACAACTTTCGGGACAAACAAGAGCAAAAGTACGAACGAAGATTAAAACGGAACGCTGAAATGCTGGAGGACTTGGTCGCAGGCCGGCCGGTGGATGACCAGGAGATGAACAAAGTGGTGGGATATCTCGAGGGGTTCAGTCTGCCAAAGAAGTGGAGAAAAATCGAGGCTGCGGTGCCCGTTTACCCGGGTCAGACGAAGGCCCAAAGGAACGCAGCCATCAGAGACCTTTGCCCGATCGACCTCTTTGCCCAACCCATCCTCAAGGGAAGCATCAGGAAACAATGTGTCCAGGAAGTCGTCCCCGTGCGCATCGAGCTCTCTCCTGACAACAGGATCTTTCATATGACCCCCTCCGCCGACAGCAACATTCACGTGGTCACTGGTTTCGACACCGATCCACTCACCCGTGACGTTCAGCGTAGCATCAACTTCATGGCTGATGGCGAACCATTGGATAAGAGAAGACTCGCCCAATATCAACATTCTTCCTCTTTGCAATAACCCTTCTCATTCTTTCTTTCATCCGATTGTTTTCTTGTCACTCCTTTGTCCCCACTTGATATCTCCATAAAGTATGCATATTTCTGTGTCTATATTCGCCTATCAATCCAAGAATTTCAACGCGTCCCCACCGTGTCCCATACGCTAATGTTAGGGCAGTGTCCATTCTGTCTGAAAGACATATGAATACGCCCTACGACTCTTGAACTGAGGTAAAAAGCAAGCGCCTGTCGTGTCGGAAGGCTGATGAAAAGTACTGCGGGATGAGATATGCCCGAGAGCCGGAGACCCCTTTTTTTCAAAGGTTCTAATTACCCTCACTTCTTCAATCCTTCAATGTATGTTATTGGGGGCCGTTGGACAGCGCAAGCGCATTTCCTGCGCAGCTCGCGAAAACCGCGAAATGGCTTGGATGGCCCCGATATTTGCGATACAGGGGAGGCAACATTTCCGAGAAAGAAAAAAACAGGTAATGGTTTAGGCCTGTGCAGAGGGTATTCAATGCCTGGCAGCGACGACTGACGGTCACTGCAACACAGAAGAGGATAAGAATTTTGTATTTTTTTACATTAAAAGAAATAAATACAACATTCTTGAGTGTAGTCTATGCAAGAGCGATATTAGTGAGCAAATGAGAAAATCAAGGTTGTCAGATCAGGATAGCTGGGCTTGAGCTTCCGCTTCCTTCAAAGCCATCTGCCGCTCTTGCCTACGTCTGAGAGCTTCCTGTTTGAGGAGTTCGATCTTGGATTCGTCGTTTCTTCTAGCAACCTTTTTCATATTGTCTAGTCTGGAATCTTCCTCCGCCTTGCGCTTCTTGTTTTCAAGTTCGATCAGTTGTTGCTGTAGCAGACGAGACTGCCGTTCCCGAGAAAGCTTGAGTTTCTCGGCTTGCGTTAAACCTTCTTCCTCTTCCTCTTCTTCCTTGCTTTTCCCCGCAGCCTCCTTTTCCAACTTCTCCCGTTCTTCTTGTGCCTTCCTCTCAGATATTGGTAGTGCAAAGCCGATCTTCTTCGGTTGTTGAGGGCCCACGAGTTTGGGTGGGCCAAGATTCAGTCCACCGGTCAGGAGTTGTCTATGATCAACAATACGTCCTTCATCATCTAGTTCCACCTTTCTGCCCAGCTTTTTGCCAATTTCGGCGGCCAGCTTGGCTTCACTCGGCACAGCTTCGGGCTCGGGATCATATTGCGGTTGTTGGGCGGTTTGGGTAGGATCCACATCGGCATTCTTGGCGTTCGAAAGAGTCGCGGACAGGCCGAGTGAGATGCCACCTGACGGTTTCTTTGTCACTGCCGCTGCGGCTACCGCTTTGACGGCGGCTTCGTGTCGCTTCGAATCCTCCTCCAGAATATTCTGGTAGAATGTCGTCATGGCTTGTTTATTGGGCGCCTTTTCCGCTTTCAACTTCTCCGCCTCCTCTGCTTCCCTCAACTCTTTCTGCTGTTGTAAGTATGCCGGCGTCACAAATTCATCCTTATCCGCAAATTCTTCTCCTTCGAGTTCCCGTTCTCGTTGCACCATCTTATCTTCCGCCCTAACTCGATCTATTTTTCTCTGCTTCGCTGTCTGAATCAAACCGGATATGTATTGCGGCTTAATTTTTATGCAGATGGAGAAAAGAAAACCACTCAAGAGCCCGTTAGCCTACAATGTTCGAAACAATACAAATGGTGGTAATAAACTCACTTTCCGTTCAGCACCTTTTTGCTGCTTTTCTGACTTTGCTTTGCTGTCGGCCAGCTTCATCACGTCATAAACCTCATCATATTCGAAAGCCGTTGGATCTAGCTTGGTGGCTTCTTCCTGGGCAAGTTTTTGTTGGCGCGATAATTTGGAGCTGGAAAGGGGGACGAGCGGTGCCATGTTCTTCGAATTCTTTTTTGGGTTGGACTGGAGTTTATTGTTGTGACTCTGCCCGCTCTCCCGCTGCTCGTCATCACTGTCGTCCTCATCGTTCAACTGATTCAAGACTGATTTAGATTTTTGCTTATCCGCGAGTGGTTTTGAAGCAGGGGTGGCTTTTGATGATGAGGTGGAAGAAGGCTTTGAGCTTGTTAAGAGTGAAAATTTGATTGATGAAGACATTCTGCCGTGTTCAATGTGCCATTCAAATTCCTTCGCGGGTGTAGCAGAAGGGGCGAGCAGCCGAAGCGAAGGGGCTCGTTACATCAGCAATTAGCCCTCCCCTCCCCCCGTCAGACCCCCACTGGAACCAACCTATGGACACGGTGCGGAAGTTTGCGTCGGATAAGTGATGTGACACTCTGGTTGTCGGCGCCGGGATTCTAGTTGTTAGGTGGACCACTAACTTAACACAAGCTCACCCTTGGGGGAGGCGCCAGCAGTGTACCCCGCGGGAGCACCTCCCAAAGGGACTTGAAGCATATGTTGAAAATTTGGCGTGAGTAGTGCTGGCTTTTGGTGGGACTTATCTTTGCCCGCCTGTAACTCAGCCTCCTGCTGAACAAAAGCCTCTATTTTTTATCTACTAGTAGGCATGAATGTGGCCTTCAATCTAACAAAAGTTTGACCTAGCACTCCAAAAAAAACCTTGCTCAACTGACATTTCTTTGTGTTGGAATTTCACTCATTGACCTCCCTCCTCTTTTCTCTTTATTTTTTTTCAAACATGTCACTCATTTCTTTCAGGCCCCTTTTTATGCTCAACCATCTTGATTACTAGTCTTATTACAACCACAACCTGGACCTTTGTATCTAGACTACTTAAGGTGTGCCCCTAAGAGACAATAAAAATCATTGGTTCTGACTAAACTGGTCCTTGAGGTGGCACTTGAGCCCCATCTCAAGACTCTTTGAGAAGGCACTTCAGCCCCTTCTACTGAGTATCAAGTCCTTTTATTCAGAATTGTCTGAAATTTGGCTACAGCCAGCCTTTTCCCTTTTTGGGTCTATCTTGCCAAAAATTCTTCACTTTGAAGAAAATTTTGGATGATTTCCTGCCATCCAAATTGGGAACCACCCCATTTTTGTTTGATTTTTTGTTGTTTGATGAGCAGTGCTATTGTGGTTTGGAGAGAGACTATAACATTGTTTTCATCTTCAAGCCATTCCATGATTTTGTTGGGGTCCATTGGAGTTTTTTTTTCAAAAAAAAAATTGAAAGGAAAAATAATAACCAAAAGGAAATATTGCAAAGGAGTTGAAGTTTGATGTTGGTGGTGCTACCAGAAGGTACAAGAAATTATGGGGACCAATGGATAATGAAAATGCCTCATCCAAGTCAATCAACCCCCACTTGGGTGGATAGGTCATTATTTCAGCAAATGTGATAGGATGGTGACATGTAGGGACTTGTAATGCTTTCAGGTCACAAGTACCAACTCAATCCACCCCCACACCATTAGAGATGCTCTTAGAGCTTTTCTTAAGGCCGTTGGTTCAAGTCCTGGTCCAGACCTAGGTCTAACAGGTTCATTTACCACAAGGCTATTTCACATTTCAACCTCAAATGCCTTCTCAATTCATAAACCCCCATCACTAGGCACTAGGACCTGTTTTCAATCCCTAGTTGAAGCACTTGCTCCCACACCTCACATCAGACATCACACATTCATCACACATCACACATCACTCATCACAGATCACAGATCACACATCACACATCACACATCACTCATCACTCATCACTCATCACTCATCACTCATTACTCATCACTCGTAACCCATCCTCACACCAACCTCTGTTCAACTCCCACTCTTCTCAATCACTTCACATCCATTGTTAAAAACCCCTTTTCATCTATCTAAGCCCAACCCACTTCTAAACAACAGTATTATTGTCAACCACAGAGTTAATATCACCATACCTGATATTCCCCAAGTAGTTACAATGTCCATAAAACTCTCAACATTATTCTTTACAGCATTATTATGCTGGTTACAACAGGAAGATCATCTCCAAAATGTTAGACCCCATGCATTAATCTCCACCAGACTCACTGTGCTTGATTATGTATGGTCATGTTTAGTTTTGCCTAGTTTTGTCTGTCCCTGAAAGGTCTTACCAGGTTTTTCCAGGTTTTGTCTTACTCTTGCATATTTTGTCTTGTTACATTATCTTTATTCTAGTTACTTTAATTTACATGTAAACTTAACAATGGAATAACTTACAACCCAAAATATGCGCTTACAGTATGTATTTAATAATTATTAGTTTAATTGTTGAGCCCATAACAACTCCCAGGCTTCTTAGTACATACCAAGGCCCTTGGAAGCGCCCACAGGATGTACCTAGACCTTCCCATGCCCTGGAGTTAAGACTTCCAGCATTCCAATACAATGGAGTTAATCATTACAGTAATCCAATACAATGGTGTTAAGCCTTCCAGTGATCCAATACAATGGAGTTAAGCATTCCAGTAATCCAATACAATGGAGTTAAGCCTTCCAGTGATCCAATACAATGGAGTTAAGCCTTCCAGTGGTTCAATACAATCCAAGAACACATCCTCTTGAATGTTCCAGAACATTGCATCATTGCACTGCTCCTTCAATACATCAACATATCCCTGCTGTGCCCCATGATATCATGAAATAGAGTAGCTGATCCTTGGCAATGCTCCATGATATCATACTGTGAGCACTCTGGCAGTCCTCTGAGCGCCCCAGAGCTCTCCCAATGCATCCCATGAGCGCTTCTGAGGCTCCCCTGAAGATATTTAATCCCCTGGATCTTCAGGCTTTGTTCCCCAGTCCTTCAGCCCCCAGTAGTATTCTTCAGTACAGATTATTGTTGCCAACACTCCCCAAGGATTGTCCACCAATTATCCCCAGCAGCTTTTTTTAGTGTTCTTGCCACTGGATATCACTTCCACCATCACCTACACTTCCAAATGTCTGCCCTGAATACTCCTGTAGTGACTGCACAAGTCTTGAGGCTCAGCTGGAACCCAGATTCTCCCAGCTGTTAGACCTCCCCTTGTGGGACTCACCAAGCAAGTAAGTGTCTTCACTTACAACCTCTTGTTCCCTGCCTGCCTCAGCAGGAAGAATCCTAGAGTAATCTGGATTTCCCTCCCTGTTAAAGGTTGAGAAGAGCTTCCAAGATGTAAATACTTGAGCTAATTACCCCTTACCCTGATAATTAACCAGTACCACTTCTCAACTCACCAATCCAAACCATCTTTTTATCACTCATAGCACAACCCAGTGCCTGTGTCTCACTAGGTTAGTAGCATAGAGCCTGACAAGTATCATGATACACCCCTCTTCTCACTTTATTAAACCTTCCAATACAAGATTGGGGGATTTTTGAGTGTCTAGAACCACAGAAAGGTAGAGTTATCCTCATTCATCCCTTTCTACACTCAGAAAAAGATCTTAACTGAAAATTTTGAGCTTTAAAACAAGGTTGCTTGTTGAGAAGGTTCCTGGGTGAGAAAATGTTGCAAAATCTGTGCAGTAGACTTGGATTTTTTTTCTTGCTTGTATTTATCTTCCATGAAGAGCTCCAAGCTTTCTTTGGTAACTTTCATCCCAAGCTCAATGATATGTTTTATCCAGTGGGTAAATTATTGAAGATTGTTGATCATGTAGTCCAAGGTTTTCATAAATTTGACATAATTTGAAAAACCATCTACTCATTTTATTTTTTAGCTGCTTATCTGAATGCCCTGATCAATGAGGAAGTCTGGGTTGAAGCACCAGAAGGGATTTATGTTAAACCTGGTGAGGCAATGCTCCTGTACCCTGTAAAGCACAAACCAAGCCATGCGGTGCTGGTGTCTCCACATCAAGGGTGTTCTCTGAGACCTTGGTTTTGAAGCAAGTCAATACAGCAAAAGATTTTACACAATCAAACACCGCTGGGAACATGTAATCATTTGGATCAGAGGACAGGATTGTGACAGGGCCATCACCCTAGCTTTTATGTGAGTTAGATTGAGAGAGGTTTGAAAGGTGTGCTAAGAATCAAGTGGTCAGTGGGGCTGGAGTTAATTGTTGGCCTTTAAATCAAAAGGACTGCAGCTGATTTTATTCTGCAAAAAATCAAGTTTCAGCTTGCTACTATGCAGAGCAAGCCAACATAGTATGTCCATATTAAAATAATAATAATAAATTTAAAATATATAACCAAAACTCATAGTTGGTGAAATAAATCATCAAATATTATTTCAAAAATGAATTTCACACATAAATTAACCTCAATTCACTCACTACACTCATAACCATAGAACTCACCCTTCACCTACTTTATAATAACAAGAAATAACTACTTTAACAAAAATAATTAGACAAACAGGAATGTCACAACAAAGCTATAACAATAAACAAGCCTGTGAAAGACACTTAGAAACCAAATGAAAAAATATAGAAACCTGTTTACAATCCATAGAAGCCTTTAGTATCTTCCACAGAATCACTACATGTTAATTCTATGTGTACTGGGCCAAATTATGGCACAAATATAAATGTTATACCAGTTTAAGTACCAGATATGGGCACTTGGAAGAGCCCAAATATCTCCATAGCAATTAAACAGATTATTTACAAGCCACGCAGTACATTGGGCCACATTGTGTGACAAGCCACAGCATGTGACACACCATATGGCACTATTTCAGCCCCCATTGATTACTGATACTGACTGATTACAGCCAATGTAATCCTGTAACTAGTAAAAAAACCCGTATTTGACACTTAATTTGTCCCAAAGACCTCAGAAAAGTTTTAGGAAGCCACATTGTGTGACAAGCCACAGCATGTGACTCACCATATGACTCTATTTTAGCCACTATTGAGTCTTGATACTGACTAATTACAGACCAGAGAGTAATCTAAAAAGTCCAGAAATTTTGAGGGTACTCTGAATTTGTCCCAAAGGCCTCAGAACAGCCTTAAAAGAACTCCCCTTCCCCCCCTTTGGAGGATTCCCCAGCTCATTCCAGCCTACAGCTTATTCAGTACTTGCCACCAGTTGTCAAAAACTAGTTCTCAGCCTTATAAGCTTAATCAGTGAGTCCCTTCCCTTTCTCTCTTTGTGAAAAAATCTCCTCTAACCATCCCTTCCAATACCCTGGCCCTTTTGTGCAAGGATTATTCTTTAGGAATTATTATATATCATAATTCCTACCACCTTTAATCCTTTATCATCCCCTGGGCACTTAAAACCCCCTGCTATAAAGGCCCCAGTTTGTCAAAAAAACCCCTGAAACCCAGTTCTTGACTCCAGAGGGTACCTTAAACACCTCTGCTTACAGGCCCCTCTGTGTTTTCCTATTTTTGGTCACTTTTTGGCCATTTCTTATTATTTTATAATCCTCAAAACCTCATAAAAATTATGAAAATCTTAATAGACTTAAAAATTATATAACATTTGCCTTATTTTTTAATATTTGTGGCACTTGTAGCTAGAGGAATAATCTTCCTGGCATAAAGTGTGCTCACAACAAGCTTATCAGCCAATTCCTGTGGTCACACTGGGACAGATCCTTTACTCCACTCCTCTACCTGCTAAACTTAACTTTGTGACAGAAAATAATGGTAGTTTATCTAAGTATGCTGATTTGTTTTCTATCATAAGCTCCCTTGGTTACCTTGCTGTAGGGACATAGCCAGAAATCACTTACACAGTAAACCTGTTGGTTCACTTTGCAAATTGCCTAGGTGTGTTCCACTGGAAAGCGGTAAGACATCTCATTGGATATCTAGCTGACTCAAAAGACATCTATTTGGATATATTCCCTGCACCCATTGAAAAGCCACTCAAATTCTTCTGTGATGCATCATGGGGAGGGGATTTTTTTTGAAATCACTGTATGAACTCCTGGAAAACTTCTATGGGTGTCCAGTTATTTGGACATCTTGGTGCTTTGCCACTGTGGCCTCCTCAACCTGTCAAGCAGAGTGCATGGCTCTTGGGATTGGAACATGCCAAGTACTGTGGATGCATCAATTAATCCAAGACATTCTCAAGCAGGAATTCACAGGTCAGATGATGTGTGACAATCAGGTGGAAATCAGGGTCAGCACTGATGACTCTGCCAATAAAAGGGTGTGGCATGTTGATAGAGAATTTTATCTCACTAATCAAGTGCTCTTATAAGAAAACTGGAATCATATGGGTGCCTACAAAGCTACAAGTTGCAGATGTCCTGACAAAACCTTTGCCTAGACATTCTTTTTTAACCTTCTGGAATATGATAATTGTCAACTGCAGAGATAATATTAGTATACCTGATATTATCCAAGCAATTACATAAAATGTATCTACATAATTATAAGAATAAATTATGTAATAAGCCATAAAAAACTACTATAATATTTTAATAATAATATTATAACATGTACTATATTTTATCATAATAAATATAGTCATAATAATACTGCAATGATCATACAATAATCTTTGACCTATCATTTACATAACATAAACCTTAAAAAAACCTTTTTTGAATATTATAAAATAATCTTGAAACACTTAACTAAGTTTTTCCCAGTTTTGTTTGGCCTTAAAAGGTTTTGTCTGGTTTTGCAAAGGTTTTGTTATGATTTATTGTATTTTGTCCCTTTTATTTATTTTTATCCAAAGTATTATATTTTATGCCATAAATATAATACTAGAATAAAATAACACATACTTGATCCGCCCAAAATATGCAGTTATCTATTTTTAGAGTTGTTATAACTTTACAATTGAAAGTATAACATTACCTGAGATTATTATAGTATGTATAGCTACCTGAAAGCACTGCAAGGAAGGATTTAATAATGAATTAAATCATAATAAGGTCCCAGGAAGTGA
>SMGU01002315.1:0-17716 GCA_004348175.1 Puccinia novopanici | reverse complement strand
CCAGTGAGTAATAACCCTTCTCTGAATACTCCCCATTTCTCTATTTTCTCTGGGAACAAAACCACCCCTGTTTCCACAGGCCCCAGTTTCTTTGTGCAAAGGTACCTAAGTCCTCTGCACTCGTGGAAAGACACCTTTTAGAGGGATTCAAACCACCCCTGCTTGAAGGCCCTCTGAAAATTTGATAATAAGATAATTCTTGTCTTATTATTATTTTTCTTCTCCTTTTTTATCATCGTCATAAAATTGGATAACCCCAATTGAAACACACTTTCACACACCAAAAATACCAACAAGAAATATAATTTTCTAAGTTTAAGCTACTTTTCACCTCCTGTAGCTAGAAGGATTATTCATTGGCATCAGGTAGGCTGACATTTTCTCACATGTTTTTCCAGAAACTTATTGAAGAAATAGACTTCACAAGACAATTTTACTTGAAGGAAGGCACATTTTTGGATTTTGAAAGAGATTACCAATTGCTTTCTTGCAGCTCAGAAGGACCATGCCCACAAGAAAATTGGATGATCCACCATGGCAGAACAAATGGAAAATGCATTCAAGTCAACAGTAGTTTGCTTCTCAGAGAGATATTCACAAAAAACTTTCCAATTTTTTGCCCCCAAACAAAAACCCACCCATCTCCATTGCATACCTTGATATTATACAACACTTTGTATTTGTCCAGCTTGAAATCCCTACTCTCTTCTCAGCCCCCTGGCCATCAAAAAACTAGAGGAGTAGAGTCACACAGGAGGTCCAAGCTTGGGAGCAATGGTATAGCAGATTTTTTGAAATAATGGATAGAAAATAGTCAAAGCTATCACTCATCAGCACAAGTTTATTTTAAATTTGAGCCAGTTTATTTCATAATGTGCTGGGTCAAGTCAATTTTTGAGGGCTAATAGATTAATTTCTTTGGATTAAAAAATTAAGAAGCCCTTAGAAATAATTTTTACTGCTTCTAATTAAATGAGAGTCAATAATTCTATACATCTAAAATGAGAATCAAAAATTGTAAAAATAAATTGTATTCAAGATTGAAAATGAGTACTTTCAGTTTGGTTGCTGTAGGTAAACATGGGAGAGTACCTATGACAGCCAAACAGGCAGGCTGTCTGGCAGGATTGGTAAAAGGTTCTGGAAAAATAAATAAAAAATCACATAGCTCATAGCCCCACAGTTACCTACCAAGATTAGTTATACATGTAAAATACAAATTTTTAAACCATGGCTGACCCAAATAAATATTTTCTCAGTGGACCACTCACTAAACTTCAAGATATTTATCTCAAGTAGCTCTATCCTTTACCATTGATGATTTGTTTAAGCACACCAGCTTAATAAAATAAGGCTATATAACCATAAAACCATGGAGAAATTTAAAATCTACACTCTCAAAGGTACCTTTAACCACACTGTTACATCATTCCTCCTTGCAATCAATCATAATTTTTAGGCCATAAAATTTTATTCATTGTCTACAGAAGGTCATTACTTGAGCATTGAGTTAATTTGGGTTCATCCCTGCAACTTGAAAATTTCTTCCTCCATGTTCTCTTGAGCAAGTAAAATATTATTCATTTGCAAATAAGAATTGGAGTTTCTACATTCCCAAATGAGAGACTGGCTGTTGTTCATGTTTTCTCAGATGAGGGACAACAAGTGGGATACATACACTTGAAGGGAAAGGGGATGAATCATTTACCAGAAATCCAGGTTTTCATCATTGATCCAATGAGTGCATTTCCATTTATAAGAAAAAAAGAGATAAAAAAGAAAACTAAACATAAGACAGGATCAAGGGAGGTCAAATTGGGCCAAAATCCTTGGCATAACAGCCACAATTTTCTGAGAGGGGCCAAAGCCAAACCCCAAGGCCCACAATTCACCTTGTAACACTTTGATGAAGGCCAACCAGTGGTATATCTGGTGGACCTTCAAGACTTTCCAGATTACCTGGTTTTTGGGTGGAAGGTGGCAAGACTCAAGGAACTTGGATAAGCTCAGGTCTCTGTTGTTTTTATTTCTTCTTTGATTTGGGAAATCTTAAACAAGGTGCTCTCATGCTTTTTGTGCTTGGTAGCCTTTCTGTAGTAGGACAGTGATTGCTACAGGTGTGTTTGTGCACATGAAGTAGAAATGCAATCAGTTTCAGACATTCTGAAGAGAATTAGGAAGAAGAAAAAAGTAGCACAACTTCTAGCTCATGTAGATTTGGGTAGATGGGCTGGTCCATCTTCATCTCAATTGAGATCTTAGCTGTTATGTGGGGCCACTTTGAGAGCAGATGAGAAATCATCAAAAACCTTTGGGCCATATCCCTTCAATGACCAGTTGTAAGAATTTCCGCCAGTTGAATCAATGATTTTGTAGGTCCTCAGGAATTCTTGGATTTCATATGCTTCCCCAATGATGAGCCACAAGGGGAATTCACAGACTTCCCTGCAGAGATGCATGTTGTCAGCTATGTGTATGAAACTAGGGGAGCCAATGGATATGCCTAGTACTAGCACTGTGCTGAAATTATCAAAAGAAAAAATTACTCTCAATCTACATAGTGTATTGCTACTCTAGTTAAACTAATGTCCCCTTGTGGCCCAATCAAGGATGGCTTAAGGTAGGAGATACCTCTTTAAGATCAACTTACTTGGTATACAAGTGAAGAAGATAGAGGTGACAGCTGAGCTGTGCTTATATCAAAATAACAACAGATCAGTTGTTAAAAGTAGCTGGCAAGCACTTAAACTGATTGGCTGCTTGTCAGAGGTGGTGGTCTTGCAGCAACTACTTTTAAGGATCAAAGAGAAAGCTTTTAAATGGGGATTTCAATAAGACTAACTATTGTTCCAGTGGTAAAAAGGTAGGGTGATGTGGAGATGGAAACACTACTCTTAAAGTAGGAGGAGGGTATTCATGTAAGGGGTCGATGTAGCAACCTTCACTGAAGTCCGTGGCGCTCTAGAAACAAGGTTCAATAACCTTGGGAGACAATTTCTAGAACCTGAGTTTAAATTGCTAGTTCAGTAGGAATGAAGATTGAGGTCTCTCAGTACAAGTAATTCAAATGATTAAGAAAGAGATGAATGAGAAAGAAGTGAGAAGCGGAAATGAAAGGGAAATGATTATTACTCACCTAGTTCAGTAGGAATGAAGATTGAGGTCTCTACTGAACTAGGTGGGTGCGGGGAGGCTGAGACTAAATAGAGTTGATTAGGTAAGCTGAAGATTGATGTTGTTGTAAGCCCGCGCAGGGGGTTACAATTCACTGCACTTACTATGTTATGCTGGGGTGAATCTCTGAGGGTCCATCTCAAGTCCAAAGAAGGCCACCTTTTATATTCTAAAAGTCTCCCAGGAAGCTACAGGAAGGACTTAAGGTGTATTGCACCATTCTCACATCAAATGATACCATAATGGTGTCATCTTACACCATCACAGTCCATTTGAGTGCTTCAATTCATTCTATGTCCCCATGGCATCATGATGCATTGTTATAACCAATAACATCATGTGTCAACTAATTGAATATCATGAATTGGAATAAGTTCTCACAGACTGTTCATGTGGAACTTTCTCAGGTTGCTCTAATCTCAATTATATTACTATTGAAATTGTACTACAATCTACTTGTATACAATTGGGATTGTATTATAATTGAAATCCAGCTAAATCTCCTCTCTCATTGTTTAAATAAGATTTGAACTGTATTCATTTCTTATTTATGTACATAGTACATTATTTTGTGTACATATTATATGTAACTAAGTTATGTACATATTTACTGCACAGTCCACAGCAATGATTAATCTTAATACTCTTTATGGTACTTTGAGTTGTGACAAAGTACTAGAAGGAGTATGAATTTTGGGGTAGGCCCAGTGGGTAACCTTAGGTAAAATTACATGAGAAATGCATTTCTAAAATAATATTCAAGGATTTATCATTATTAACTGAGATAAAATACTATTATTACAGATATGCAGGCTTTTGGATACTCTGGAGTATCTCTAAGGCTGACACATGTCAAGTAGCTGCTTGAAGTCAGAATAGGAATTGAGATTGGCCATAATTGGTAGAGGAAAAACAATGGACAGTCCAGCTTGACAAGGAGATAGTTAACCTTGCCTGATGACTGCTTCAGCCAATTGCCACAGATGTGATCTTTGCAGACCCATGCTTTGAAGGTGAGACAGATCTGTCAATTGGGGTTGGTTGGCGGATGGCAAGGTGATTGAAACAATTCACAAGATGAAAACATTTTCAATTGAACTTTGAGCCTGAATTCTTGAGAAACCATTTTAATGATGGAATTTGGGCTGAAAAAAAAATTATTTTGTTGAGGAATATTTGTCAAAAACAGTTTTTTTAGAAAGAAAATTGAGCAAGCATCAATTTAACAAAAACGTTTTTGGAAATTTTTGGAAATTGAGAAACAGTCTTATGACAGAATTGGTGCCGAAAAACATATTATTTTGGGGAGGATTTGTAAAAAATGTTTTTTTTGAAAAAAAAAAAAAAAGTTGAGCAAACCTCAAATTAATGAAAAACATTTTTGAAACCATTTCTCGCCTCAAAAACAGGTTCCCATAATTTTTTTGTGCACCTGTGGTGTACAAGAAATAAAAACACAATGTCGCATAAAACCATAAGAAAACTCTACACTATGGACGTCCGCGCTGATATATGAGATAAGAAAAATGGAAACAACGTCGCATAAAGCCATAAAAATCTAGAGTACTCTGGATGTTGGTGCTGAATAGTGTTGCGTTGACGATTAGCCAAATTGGTCAGCAGGGCCTCTTCGTGTGGGAACAAAAATTGGTTCATTCGGTCATGGAGTAATTGAGTGATTATATTGAAAACCTCCGTCTTGGACATCGCATGGGAAAGTAATCCTATCACGGCTACTCTCGTTTCAGCAGACACGTTTGTTGGTGGGGTCTTGGAAAATATTCTCTCAATATACGTTAGCGCAGATACCAAGAGGGGCTTTTCATTTCCTAATATTGCTTGTCGAAGGGTATCCAGGTTTGGGTCATTCGGTAGGATCTGATCGATCTGCTCCCCTGTACCTAAAAAAGAAATAAATCAAACAGAAGAAAAAAAGTCAGCAAGCAAGTCGATTTTGATGAAAATATTGATGATTCGTTGCTTGGGGTGGTGTCTTGTATGACTTACCCCAGTTTGGGGTAAGGCCTCTTTCGGGGGTAATTATTTCTGAATTCAGACGATTCTTTGAGTGAGCTTGAAGAAAATCAAGTCGCAAGAAGGTTATTTTCCAGTTGTATAGAACACGTACCACGCATCCATTCCGGCAGGTCAATTTGGAACCGCGCGAACCAAGCCTTTTGGGATGGCATGAGTCGATCCACAGATGTGTAAATCGGTTTGGTGAGAGCATGATTCCCATAATATTGGAGAATCAAAGTGTGAAGACCATAAAGGATGATTGTACGATCGATCCCAGAGCTATTAGCATCACAACATGCGGTCTCCAGTGCACTGCACCATTGACCAAGAAGATCCGGCGGGAATTCCCTGCTTGTAAGATAAATGACCACCCGCTTCAGAAGAGCTGTCTTGTCAGGGGTGGATTTTCCATGATATTGTCCCTTGAAGTAATTCACCGCTTCGGCGTGTTCGTCAGTGCGAATTCCTGCGAAAAATGTAACTCCGCGAATTGGATCAGAGCTGAGAGGTTCGTCGAGATCATGGCTGCAGCACATAACCTGCATAGGAGCCATGATCGGTTCACAGTGCGCTGAACTGTCTGCGCCCAAAAGGAAGTACACACTTGGTTCGCTTGAATGAGTTTCTGAGGGTGAAAATGAGAGCAAGCGACGCCAGCTGGGTCTTCGACCAACATCAGACGGCGGTCTTCTTTGGGATAGAGACTGCTGTACATCGCTCATGAAATCTCCTTCAGGTTCACGACCTGGGAACCAAAGCTGTAAACTCGGAATGGGCCGTAATGAGGCATTGACGTGAGTACTATACGACTGATAGAGATCAAGATAGGTAGGTAATCAAGAAGCCTCATGATTGCACAGTGAGTCGCTAGCTAAGGTGAAAGGGGGACTTTGGCTAACACACGGGGGCTGGGCCTGGTTGAGATTTTAAGCTACGGAACAAGACATGAGCATACCCACTTGTTTGAAGTGAAAGCTCGTCCCATCTTTCTCTTGCAAGTATTCTTGATCTGAAACTGGAAGATGGTTGAAAGAATGGCCCCTCGCGAAGAGCTCTATGGGGTTACGTTGTATCCATCACAAGTTATCTGGCTGTTCGAATCCCCACAGACCTTGAACCTCATGTACGTGTACACCACCGAGTCAGAAAAACTGATCGGTGCTCGTTGAAGGACTGGTGGGGCTTGTACCCACTGTACTCCGAAGTTGAGGGGGTTTCAAAATCCCCCCAGAAGCCGGCGCAGGTCCATAAATCAGGAAAAATAAATTTTCTGGAATGGACTCTGCGACCTTGATCTCCTGCCTGGGAAGACCCTCCAGAAGCGCCAGGAAATTCAGAAAAAATAGACAAAATCCGTCAGAATCTCATTATTGTTCCCTTTGACTTCTCCCCCGGGATTTCTCCCTAAAACCCCCAAAAAGTTCTGCCCTGCAACTCCCTGCCACATCCTCACTTTTTTTTTCTGCCCTCTTCCCTTCCCCCCAATAAACCAGTCAAAACTATCTATTCCACCAAAGTAGCTGACAATTCCCTCCAAGAGATCACTGACACAACTCCTAACCAAAACAGCACTCTGAGCCAAAGACCTGCAAATACACCTAGCAAAACTCCCTCAACCCAGGCCAAAAAAAAGAAGGCACCAGTATCATGGGACAAAGATGGTCAGGGAGGGCTCAGTAGTATGGTATTTTCCTAGACTGGCACACTGTTGATTTAAATGATCAATGTTGGCAAGGTGACACAAGAATTGGGTCTGCTAAAGCAACAATTATAAACAAAATTCTCTCTGTCATGGTTGACACCAGTATAACCCATAGATATAACAAGGGAATTCAAACCAAGATTCAAGAACTTCTGACCTCCTACTCAAAGGCCAAGCGACTTCCAACGTAACACTGGTTCGGGTCTCCTGGATGACGACATCGCAAATGGAACAAATACTCTTACAGGCAAGCCTCCTCTCATAAATTAATCAAACTCACATTCTTATTTGTCACTTATAAATCACAATTTTGATATTTGTAACAGCTGCCCTTATTAAAATCTGCAAGTACTGGGAAGAACTTGATCCCATTATGGGTGCACGTACCGTCTCCAACCCCCCCGTTACCACCGACTCTACTCGACCAAGGGAGTTCAATGTCAGAAACAACTACAGTACAGATGATCCAGAGTATTCTGGCGCGCAATCCGAGGAGACCGAAGGGGTACAAAACAATGACGCTGAGGCTCACAGTACTCAGACTCCCACCCCAGCTGCACTGACAGGCAGGGGATCCAATAAGCGCAAATCTGGCTCAAAAAGTGGGTACATTGTGGTGGGGCTTAAAGACCTCTTCATTAAACTAACTGTCTATGTCTTTTTGTTTGGCAGATACCGAGGTGATAGATCTGGAGACTCTGGTGGCCGAAAACAATGCTTACCGTACTAAGGCGTTGGAGGCTCGAGAGCGGAGAGACGCACTGAAAATCGAAGCAGAAAAAGAAAAAGTCAAAGTCACCGCCGATCGGGATCGTAATATGCTCAAGCTTGAGAATCAAAAGGTACGCATCCTGGAGATGGAAGCGAAAATGAAGTACAGGCACAACGAGATGAAGATCAAGCAGGCTGAGCTTGAAGAGGTTCGAAAAAGGATTGCCTTTGTCCAACAACTGAAGGAGCTCGGTCACACCCCTGAAGAAATCGATAAATTTATGGGTGAGCAATTTGCTCAAGGTGAAGGAACCAGTCGGCAAGAGGTGGACCTCACACTAACCTCTGACGACGATGAAAGCTCAGAAGAAGATGTGGATTCATAGTAATCCACATCTTCAATGGTTCCCTTTTTTCTCCTCATTTCATCTTATCCGCGCGTTTCTGCTAGTTGTATGCTTGCTGCGACATGAATGTCTTCATGTTTTTTTGTATTGCCTTTTCAGTAGGAACAAGTAACAATGACTAGCGCAAATCTATATTCAGAATGTTTTGGAACTTTTTTCCTGTATTTCAGTGGGTGTTAGAGGTTTTCTTCGCCAGATCATACAGCCTGGCGAAGAAAATTGCTTGTCGCCAACGACTCCCCTTCCCTCGCCTGGCCCATCGTCAAAATGACCAGTTCCTTACTCGACAAACTTAAGTTCAAATTCAAACTTGGAGAAGATCTCACATTTCGCAGTAAAAAAAGGAAGAAACCCAAAAAGAAGGAGAAAGAAAGTACGACACTGGCCAACAAAAGTTTGACATCCAGGTTGTCCAAAAAACATCCTGCTTCAGCGCTCCCAACTCCGCCTTCCTCCATAGCAGCTGCTGAGACTCCCACAGCCACGACTGCATCTCCGGATGCAAGATTGGACGACGGCATCCAGCATGCCTTGTCTGTCCCTGGAGAATTACCAACCAGCAAGAATCCCCCCAATGAAGTTGAGGCGCCGCGGGTTGATCTGATGAACGATATGATCAATGCCCTGAGGTCGCATGGGCTTGCCTTTACAGCTGAATCCAACCATCCCAATGCCGCCATCCACCCCACCTTCAGGGAGGGCTGTCAGGAACCGTTGGTCCTAGAAGATTTAGAACATCCCAATGAGTCACAATATGGTAGTGATGGTGAGCCATCACCGTTTAGATTAGCCTGTCTGCAATTGAACTAACTCACAGTGTTTTCATGAATGCACTTTCAGGCAAACTTTGTGTTTTTTGTGACGAGCCTTTCCCCAAAAATCCTTTGGAAACGTTGCCAAAGCTGGGAGAATATCTAAAGAAAAAGCGTCACATTTGAGGCAGGTATGAGCCAGGGAATCCAGGAGCATTACATCTGCCTGTGAGAAATATTTTTGGTTTAATAAGACGCTATTATAAACTCACCTACCTATGTCATAGTTTTCGGAGACTGCAGACTACTGCTCCAGGCATTGGGCAGAGATGGTTGTCATCCCTATGGGTGTTGAGAAGGGATGGCCCGCTCAAATTGATTTTGAGAATCTTCATACGTGAGAGCTGTTGCCTTCCCTTCGACAGGGTATGTTATCACCTAACCCACCAATTATTTATGTTCAGCCGCGTATATGACCTTGCAGATCATCTCTGGGCAGTAACCCAAAATGATATTCCCTCTCAGTTCCGGGACTTGGCGGTCTGTAATTGGGAAAGACTTGGACGCCAAAAGTCACAGAGTGTCTGTCATGATATGGGCTCCTTTGAGGTTGAGCAGCCTGGATAGTAAGCCTAATCTTTTCAGTATGATTGCTTTGCATCAAGCTGATCATCAAATGCCGTTCATTTTAGCTATGGTGTTAAGGGGTATGAGATCATTTACCGAACACTTCATCAGATGTTCATGGCACCCGCCAAGATCTACAGCACGACGCAGCTGGCCCACCCTCTCAAGCCTGAGTACTTTCTACGCAAGGTGTTGGTACCCGAAACTGCAATGGGGTTGATTGCTCAAGATTATTGCATGCATATATCAGACCCACATGTGAAGCAAACACTAGAAGAAAGTAGGAGCTATGGCGCAGCAGTATTTAATGATGAAGATTGTTTTTCTTAATATTCCCCTTCATACTCCCTGAATTCCTTTGCCCGGGCCAGGACACACAATCTTTTTTTTTCCCCGACGTCCGTTGGAATTGAAACACCATCTTGAATATGTGGGGAGTCATCTTGAGAGGTGGCCTCCACGTCGAAGTCCGCAAATTCATAATCAGATCCACCTTGATTTAGGAAGTTGTGGAGTATTGCACATGTCTGATGTAAAAGAAATATAAATTATCAGGATCTTTCAACAAGAAAAATTAGCTAAGAATGTGACGTACTAAGATCCAGGCATTCACACGGACTATGTCCTCTTTGCTTGACACCCGGAGGCGCAATCCTTTCAAGCTTTGAAAACGGTTCTTGAGGAGCCCAATACAGTTCTCCACCAACACCCTCACGCCCGAGTGATGGCGGTTGAAATCGTGCTCTTCATTTGATTGCGTTTGAATGCGGGGACCACGTTTGCAGTTGGAGTGAAAGCCGAGTCGGCCAGGACGTATTCTTCATCTGAAAAGAAATCCTGAGGTTTTCTTCCTAAGATGGAGTTGGACATGAGGCGCTGGTCGTGTGAGCAGCCTGGCCAACCCGTCTCGACGAACAAGATGTTCTTGTTCTGATCACAGAACAAGAGGGTGACAATCCCGTAATGGCCCTTGCGGTTGAAATAGTCCTGCCCATCTAGCTGTGGGCAAGTTGCAAGGACCACAAGGGTACCATCAACAAGGCCCACACAGCCCTCAAATCCAACCTCTTTGAATCCCTTCTGAATCTCCTTGCGCGCGTCCGGGGATGGCCACTGAGGTCCAAGATAGCGACCATACAGCGATCCGTGTAGAGCTCCACGGTTCCCTCTCCGATTCGGAAGAATGTCGCCAATTGACCAACCGCCACCCCGTTGCCGTCGCATCCAAATCGCTTAAGCGCGACCATCATCTGGTCTACTACGGGGCGTTGCGGGTGGTTGGATTCATTATGAAAGACCGGGTTGTCGGCGACCGCCTCGCAGAGCTTGAAAAAACTGGCTTGGCCCATTCAAAAGTGCTGCTTGAAGCGCTTCTCCTCGAGACAGTTTAACAAGTAGGCCCCAATAACTGGAGCTTTCTCAATACGAGTCCGTGGAGTTAGGTAGCGCTTGGACCGGACGGATAAAACCGCCAAAATCTTGACTTCCGTGGCGCCATCAATGAGTTCGTCCATCTGGTCATTGTCATCCTCGCCCTCAGAGTCAGTATTGCTTTCATCTGAAGGCCAGTCCTCGCCCCCCTCCTTCAGCGTATCAAGTACCATCGCCACAAGGTCCGTTCGAATTGAGGACTCCAGCGCTAAAATTAAAGCCTTCCGTTGCGATGTGCGGACCATCGTTCTAATCACAAATGTAAAGAATTGTAAGTAAAATAACTTAATTTTTTAAATGATTTGGCACATACATTTTGAGGTGCAAGGGCTTTTGGAGGTGTTGGCGGGAAAGGATAGGACCTGCTGGAGGTGTTGGCCGGATTTTTCCTTGATAGAAATAATTAATTTCACCGGGGCAGTCCAGCTTCCCCAAAGTGTTGGGCAGAAATGGCAAATAGCTGTTTCCTGCCAGCTCTCCTGTGTCCTACTGTTTCAATTTCCTGATGGGGCACTCAAATATAGGGCTCATGCAGGCTTATTTTTGGCGGACAGGTTATTTTCCTGACTTACGGACCTGCGCGGGCTTCTGGGGGGATTTTGAAACCCCCTATTGCCCATGGGAGAAGAAATCGTGTGGAGATTTGGTCAAAGAGCAGTTGCTTGTGAGTTGTTGGTTGTGCAAGCATCCAGGCCACCCAGTGTAGACGTATAGGATTTTCTTGTTCTTGTCACAGATCAAAATTGTAGTGATACCATAGGATACTTTGCAATTATAATAGTCCGGTCCATCTTTTTTGGGTTTGTCTTGAAGCACTATGAGGGACCCGTTGATAAAGCCTACACAACAATCAAACCCAACATCGCTAAACTCCTCTTGAATCTCTTGACAGGCATCAGTGTTGGGCTAGGTGAGTAATTGGTCCTTCAATCCCAAGATAGCCATGAGACAGTGGTGCATGGAGGGTTCAATTGTTCCTTTGGAAACTCGAAAGAAGGTCCCTAGCATTCCAACAGATGACCCGTTCCCAAAGCAGCCAAGTCTCTTCAATGTGACCATCATCTTCTCCTCCACTGGTTGCTGAGGATTATTTGAGTTGTTTTGGAAAACTGGGTCGGCTGAGACTAGGCCGCATAGCTTCAAAAACATCTCCCTTGACATTTGAAATTCTTGTTTGAAGCATTTGTTGTCAAGTCAGTGCAACAAAAATTCGCTGATCGGAGGGGCTTTCTCAATCCGAGCACATGGTCCAAGATAATGGCGCAGGTGAATGGCAAGGAGGGCCTGGCATTTGTCTTCTATGTCATTTAAAGCTAACTCCTCCTCATCAAGTTTGTCTTTGGTTTCTTCATTGCTTGAGTAATCAATATCTTCATCTTTCAGCATCATTTTGACAACCTGTGACACAATATCTTTATCAAAAGCAGCGTTCAGTGCATTGATCATCAGCTTTTGTTGAGAATTGCAGACCATTGTTGGTATTTTTTTTTGTCAAGTTTTTGTGGGGGGTTTCTAGGATTAATTGGTGTTGGATTCAGGGGAGTGGCAACCGTGAAAGCCAGGTGACAATGGCAAAGCTCAAAACCAGGCAACTCTGGTGGCAATGAGCGAGGTGGTTGCTTTAGGGAACATGCGTGTGCTGCAGACAGTAGCTTTAGCCTGGTGCTTACTGACCCCTCTGCCGCCTGTGCCCGGCTTGTGAAACAAGCCCAAAAACCCCGACAAGGGTTTTCAAATCCCCAACCAGGAGTTTAATCCTCCTGGACCCTTAGAGCACCTCAACCGGTGTGGTGTTCCATTTGCGTTACAATGCCAAAATCACATTGCAGAGGTGTTGTGATAGCATAGTTACATGCACAAGACATTCATTACAAGAGGAGGAATTCATTACATAGTAGTACATATGGTGGACATTCTATAGTGGAAGGGATTACAAGGCACTCATTACAAGAGGAGGAAGGTTATTAGGTGTTATTACATACAGTGGAAAGTCTATAGTGGAAGGGAGTACAAGGTATTCATTACAAGAGGAGGAATCTATTGTGTAGTAGTACATACAACGGACAGTTACTATGGGTTACAGTGTTGGATGAGTGGCAGGCGGGAATATTAATGGTGGCAGGAGGGAGAAAGGATGGATGGGAGGAGAGGCCCAGACCCCCAAATCCTGGATGGAGATTGTATGGAGGCAGCTTATCAGTCCGCATATTAGTGGGTTTCAAAGTAGACTCTGACAGGCATGCAGATCTTTTTGCAGAAAGTAGAAAACATGACATTGAAGGGGTAAAGAACACTTTTTTGAGGAAGGAAGTGAAGCATATGAATTCTGTTCTGCCTGCATTCATTCACAAAAAAACTTGAATGAATTCAGGCAGATGGATTTGCAGAAAATATTTTCTGCAAAATGGCCTGCATGCATGCACAACTCAACTTTGAAACCCACTATTAATTTATGCAGGCACATGCAGGGCTTTGCAGCCTTTATTGCATTGTGCATGGAATGTTTGGTGGCAATGCAGAGGCTGCATAGCAATATATGCAGTCGTCTGCAGGGCTTCACAGCCTTTATTGCATTGTGCATGGAATGTTTGGTGGCAGTGCAGCAATATATGCAAGTGGCTGCAGGGTTGCACAGCATTTATTGCATCGTGCATGGAATGTTTGGTGGCAATGCAGCTACAGCACAGCAATATATGTGAGTGGCTGCAGGGCTTGCACAGCCCTTTTTCAATTATGCATGGAAGAATCTGGATTGTGGCTTGGGCGATATGGCAACAGATCACATGATGCTGTGCAGACGAGATCCCCTGCAGAAAGCGCTCCTGCAAGGAGTTCCCCTGCAGCAAAAATCCCTCACTCTTCAATATAAAAGAGGGGCCTCTCCCAGCCAGATTCCCTTTCCCACACCGACCTAGGAGAGTCTGTCCTGATCTACCAGTTAGTAGCTTTTAGTTAGTGGTTAGTTAGTAGTAGTAGTCTAGTTACAAGATTTTCCCCTGTAAGGGTGAGTGGTAGTGGTTTGTTGAGCATTAGTTTCGTCTACAAGGTCTGATTAAGGGTAGTAAAACATATATAACAGTAGTAGTACATCCATAACAATTATTAGGAACAAAATAGGCATAGTAGTAGTAGTAGTAGTATCAACAAAACTAGGAGGTTACAAGTGATTTAAGGGCTCTAACAACACATTATAGAGTAATTAATCATTAACAACTTCGTCAAAAACAGTCGTTTATTACTATAACATTAGCTAGTTTTGGCATCCATAGTCTTTAGTGTAGTAGGAGTATTAGTATTAGTATTAGGCTTGAGGTTATCCTTTCACATAAATCAATCCCACTGGATTATTTATCCATCATAAGAAGTTGTATTAGGTCTGCAAGAGTGTTGTTTAGGGTGATCTAGGTCTGATAGAGGCTACTATACATAGTAACTCTGTCTTGTAATCTGCCATCTATATTTAAATATTGATTCAAGATTCCTTATATTTGTGTAGTACTATTAGAGGGGCAGGTCTTTCAAACCACCCGTCAGTTGTAATAGCTTTTACCTAGTTAAGCAATTGATATCCCCCTCAGAGGATCTTTACCAAATATTATTATTTGTCCCACAGGAGTCCCACCACCGTCAGTTGTAATATCTTTTACCTAGTTAAGCAATTGATATCCCCCTCAGAGGATCTTTACCAAATATTATTATTTGTCCCACAGGAGTCCCACACCGGGGGCCCTAAATCGGGTACCTATCCCCATTTTAGGGCCCCAACCCCCAAATTAAATACCCTGCACCGTGGGTGCTTTCAGGGCAGCTATTTGTCTTGGGCTCCATTTTGGGCGGGATAAAGACTCCACATCTGGAGCTCCACTCCCTCCCATGAAATCACCAAAATCCTGTGAAAGTACTACACCACACCACCCAACAATCCACTACTCTCCAGTATCAACCAGCCTTCCACAATGCCGTCAAACACATCTGAAAACAAACCCAAGCTAGAAAATGAAGGAATCAATTTTGAAGATCGGGACGACAAAGGTAAGTTCTCCTTCCATATCCTTGAAGTAGTAATTGATACTGATCAATTCATCCGCAGATCAATCCCAAACCCCCCAATCAAAGAACAGGAACTCCGCACCACGCCAGAAGAACTACTCAGATCAAGAGGATGTCCTCCTCTGCAACTCTTGGCTCGAAATCACGCAAGACCCAATTGTTGGCACAAACCAAACTGGCAATGGTTTCTGGAATCGAGTTGCCGAAAAGTATAACCAGTCTGGTTCTCCCACATCGCGAACTGCAAAAAAGAATCAAAGCGGTGCCACCAACAATGATTGGCTGACCTACGCGCTGCGACTGTACTCTGACCTCCACAAGAAGATTTTTCCAAACGTCTCATGCTACAACATTCTTATCAAGGCACCAAAATGGAACAATTATTGCCGACTCCTCAATCAACAGAAGGTCAAATCTACAAACCAAAAGCAACCATGAGCACCTAGTGCTTCAAGTGAACCACCTCCATCAACCCGTTCCACTTAACCAATGACTTCCGAGCCACCAAGCAAGATCAATTCAGTGGCTGATGAATCTTTGGCAAAACACCTCACTTGGCCCACAGGCAATAAAAAATCAAAGCTTTTGCATCAACAAGACAAGTGGCAAGAATCACTTGCAAAAGCACAACTGCCATGGTCAAACAAACAAAAAAACAAAATGAGCTTCTTGCCTCTCAAAGTGACTTGATGCGCATATTGGCTGAAGATTCTTGATTGATGGTTGAAGACGCCATTATGAGCAAAGATTGCTCAAACATGGACAGACAAACTCAAAGGTATTATGAGATCAAGAAACAAAAATTCTTTGATCAATACAGCATTGATTAAGCATTTTTACACATGCTTATCTTAAACAATACCGTCTTTCTTTTTCTTTACCATCTTTATTTTGCTTTACCGTCTTTCTTTTTCTTTACTGTCTTTCTTGTTCTTTTCTTCTCATATCTAACTAATTCCCTTTTCTCTCATTTGTTCCCAATTTTTTTTATCTTGTTTTCTTTCTCTCTTTTTTATTGTATTGCTCATTGAAATTTTTTAATAAAGAAATTTTTGATATAAACTATTCCATTGCATTGTGAGCCCAAATACAAAGCGTGTTAAGCAAGTTAAAAAAAAAGAAAGTAGGAAGCAAGTTCAAAAAAAAAAAAAAAAAAAAAAAAAAACTAGGATGGAATTTAAGAAACAAAGCAACTACACATCCAATCGCCCCTTCAGATCCCATAAGTGCTTGATGAGATTTTTTCTAAGCTGAAAATGCTCCTTGGTGTTTGTGATTTGTCTGAAGGTGGATATAAATTGAGAGTATCCAGCCTCTCTGACTGGTTCTGGTGTGTTCACCACAGTGGACAAAGCCACCTTGAAATTGGAATCATCCGGATCTCCTCACTCGCTATCGATGATCATGTTGTGCAAAATCACACAACATGTCATGATTTTCTGGAGATTTTCATGGCTCCATCCTTGTGCAGGCCGGGCCACAATTGCAAAACGCAATTGCAAGACACCAAAAGCCCTTTTGATGTCTTTTTGGCAGCTTTCCTGCATTTTGGCAAAGTGCTAGGGGAGATTTGATCTGATCAGAATGAAAATCATATATGTATGTAGAAAGTAAGTAAAAAAAAAACCCCTTTTTGTCAAGTCCTTGCGGCACTGAGATGGTTTTGACGAGGGTCACCCAATCTGGATAGATCCCATCAGCCAAAAAGTACCCTTGGTTGTATTGGTTGCCATTTATTTTGTATTTGCATTTTGGTGCCACTCATTCAAAAGGTTCCGGAAAAGTGGCGAGTGATCTAGAATGGTGATTTTGTTGTGTGAACCAGGAATTCCAAAGAAGGAGTGCCAGATCCATAAATCATGGGAAGCAAAAGCTTCAAGAACTATTGTTTGGGTCTGAAATAGTGTCAGTATGGCATCAGACACACATTATACTGAAGAAAAAAAAAATTCAAACCTTTTCTTTACCTGTGAACTTCCCAGCCCATCCTGTTGGGCAGTTCTTCCACTGCCAGTGCATGCAGTCAAGAGAGCCAAGCATTCCTGGGAAGCCTCTCGCCTCCCCAACCGCCAGAAGTCTCTCCACATTGTCCTTGCGGGGATATCAGCAGTATTCATTGCTATAGATATCAATGATGGCCTTGCAAAATCAAATTAAACTTTTGAGTGAGGTGCTCTCAGCGTTTTGGATGTACTCGTTGTTTGCGTCTGCGGCCCCACCATAAGCAAGCATCCTGATTGCGGAGGTTATCTTTTGTACTGGTCGCAATCCAGGTTGGCCAAGAGCATTGAATTTTTGAGTGAAATAAGGGTTGTGGGCTTCCACATTGTTGACAATCTCGAGGAATAGGTCCCTAGACATTTGAAACCTTTGCCGAAATAGATGTGACGGGTAAAGCGGCGTCGGTGACAGATAATGATTGTACAAAAGTTTGTAACCTGCCTCAAAACTTTGAGGCAAGTTGGGCATACACCCTTTCTTTGAGCCTCCGGGTTTCTTGAATGCGTTTTCGTTGTCCAGGAGGAGGAGGGTGCCTGTCAGCTGGCTACCAATTTAGAGCCAACTAACAAATAATATAAAAATAAAAATACATATAAAAAATCTTGGAATAAAATAACAAAGAGATATAAATATGTTGTAATCTTAATAAACGATATAAAAATACATATAAAAAATCTCAGAATAAAATATGTTTTAACTTGTTTTAATTTCTCTTTATTTCCTTTTTACACCTTTTTGGCATACAAAAAAAGCAATAAAATACAAGAGTAAATTAATAAATAAAATAATTAAACCAATAAATCTTATCAGAAATCACTTGGATGCGTCGAAAACACCCTCAT
>SMGU01002310.1:0-19759 GCA_004348175.1 Puccinia novopanici | reverse complement strand
CCCCCCCCCCCCCCGCGATCGTTTCGACTGTACCAACTTTGCTAATTGGCTAGCGAAAACAGAAACGAGCGTGCTCTGTCCCTTTCATACGGCGCACAGGATGGGCTCCAGAGCCAGCCACAGCAAATTGATAGTTTACACAATCATCCAGACTCAAGCGGCACGTGTTTTCCCGATCGGCTATCCGGTTTGATCAGAGGAATCATTTTGTTTGTTTATCTCGTGTTTCATATGTCCTTTCATGTGTTGACTTTCTTTATATCTATGTTGCTCATTGATTGAAATCTTTTTCGTTTCCTCTTCGCTATCACTCCAGGATCTGATCTTGAGCAATATTCGAGGCTTTTCTGCGTGGAAAAAGCAATACTCATTCTCACGTTTGCTTTGCAATACTTTTCAATCACGCTTTCGTTGATCGGCATATATAAGGTTTATAACACGATGCCCCATCATGCCATTCCCTTGGCCACTCCCTCACTTGATTTACCTTCTGCGTTTGACGTATCTCCCATCTCCACGCCCGGTGACAACCCATCCAATCAACTTGCCAGGCGCACTCACTCGTTGTGGGAAGATCACCCGTCATTTGTTGCTGCCCTCCGCCTGAATCGCCTGTTCTCTCCGCCCATGATGCCGCCCAGTAAATTACGCCCTCTGCTACCCGCACACCCCGCAGCCAAGAATACCATGTTATCCGGCCGGCCGGCATACGTGAAATCTGCCACTTCAGGTGCTACTGGTCATTTTGAATGTACCGGTTTGCTCCTGCCCCCCACCCTGAAAGGACTTCCTGTCCACTGTAGAACTCATAATAATGCTCAACTACCCCATGCAACCAAGATGCAGATGGCGGATTATCTCAGAAAATACGAGCGCCTTTTCATGGTGACCCCTCAACGGTAAGTTTCCTATATTTCTACAAGCTATAGGGTTTTTTCAGTCGGTCTTTCTCACATGGCGAATAATTATATTGAACGCATGTTTATTGCGATATAATATAGATTGCGAATGGTGGTTGAAGCCTTTATTGACGCCCTTGAGGCGGGATTGGTAGAGGAAGGGCAGTGCGTTGTGAGCATACCCGCAGTTACCAATTTCGATCAAAAGATGCAGAACTGATGTACATATCCCTTGAAGCCTATGATACCCACATTTGTGTTTGGGTTGCCAACAGGCAAGGAAATCGGTCCGTACTTGGCCGTGGACTTGGGTGAGTTGGTGGATTCTACGTTTGTTGCAAATAAACTTATACTGATGTACTGCATCCATGGCTCTGGATCAATGAACTTGATCATTGAAAACAGGTGGTACAAACTTGCGCGTGTGGCGTGTTGAGTTACAAGGTGACGGCAAATTTGAAGTCATTCAGGCAAAATACAAGTTGACGGAGAAGCAAAAGCAACAAGAAGGGGGAGAGTTGTTTGACTTTTGCGCAGAATGTTTATCCAAGTTCAGTTTCTTCTTACATGTAAGGCGCATTGATGCAAACTAACATTTGTCTTCATTCTGTTTATTGAACTTCAGGTTTTTGAATGACCAATACGCTGATGATGATGGGAATTTGCTATTAGACGCCGATATCCCATTAGGGTTCACTTTCAGCTACCCTTGCAGGTAAGCTTTTTCTTGCAGTGCTTCCTCGCCCGGGAAGAATGTGAATAGCATTGCAAACATCCTTGGGTTTTACATCGATTGGTGCTTGCTGTAGGCAAAAGAGGATAGACCATGGTGAGTTGATTCGTTGGACTAAAGGCTTTGGAAACCCCAATGTGGAGGGACATGATATTGGCGAAATGTTGTCTAAATCATTAAAGAAATTTGTGAGAAGCCGCACTAGCTGAAACCCATTCTCACACTTTCCATAAGCTGAGTATGAATGCATTCCACACAGAAAGTGCCTGTTAAGCTCTCTGCGGTTATCAATGACACTACTGGAACCCTTATTGCATCGTCTTATGTCAATCCGGCTACTCGAATCGGAGTCATCTTTGGTACAGGCTGCAATGCTGCTTATATGGAAAAGGTCGCCAATATTCCCAAGCTGGCCTCACTCGGCCTTCCTCCTGATTCAGAAATGGCTATCAACTGTGAATGGGGGGCTTTTGACTCTAGTACCCATGAGCACCTCCCTCAAACCAAGTACGATATGATGGTTGATGAGGCCTCTAACAAGCCCGGAGAGCAAGCCTTTGAGAAGATGATCTCTGGGCTATATCTTGGGGAAGTTTTCCGACTGGTTGTTGTAGAGATGATCGAAGAGGGGATCTTGTTTTTGGGTCAGAATACATATAAGATAGAAAAGAGCTATGGTTTTGATTCTGCATTCCTAAGTTTGATCGAAAGGTTAGCTAGAGAGAATTATCTGGCCTACAGTATAAGCGGGCTCATAACTGACATAGAATGTTTTGGCTCAAGTGACCAAACGAAAGAGCTCTTAACTATCACTGGGTTATTTACGCATTTCTTTGGCTTGGATACCACAATTTCCGAGCGCCAGTTTCTGCGCAGACTGGCTGAGCTGATTGGGACCAGATCTGCTAGGCTATCCGCTTGTGGTATAGCGGCTATAGTGTCGCAAATGGGTCTGCTCAATACTGGTTGCGGGGTGGCTACGGATGGTAGTCTTTACAAGGTCCGTGGAGTTCCTGATATACTACCGCGATGGTATCAGCTTTACCTCATTGACTATATTGCCGTTCTTTGCGCAGAAATACCCCCAATTTCCCCAAAGGTTGCATGAAGCTTTGGTAGATATTCTGGGTGAGAAGGGTCGCTTAATTGTGAGTGACTTGGTACCAGGTTTTTACAAGATTCAATCTAACCTGCTTGAATTCAGAAAACCTATGATGCCGAAGATGGCTCCGGAGTAGGGAGTGCAATCATTGCCGCCATGGCCAAAGCAAGACTGGCGGAAAGCAAGTTTGCCCATATCTAGCCTCCTCTTCAGGATAACATCACTTTTAATTTTGGTCTGTAATTTGGAGAAGAATGACAAGAGAAAACGAGTTTGTGCTCCGCACAAACTTGCTTGTAATTTGGGGGAAGAATGACAAGAAAACATGTGGAATCTGGATTTTGGTTTTTTGAGGTATCTTTTTTGCTCTATTTTCCTGTTATATATCTGAATTTCATCACATGTTGTCTGAGTTTATGTAAGTATTTGGCATCCTGCAAGCCTTTAAAGATTGAGGGTTGGATTGAGCAACTCTTATTGCTCTCTGACAGATTTTGATGTTGGATATAGCCATCCAGTGACCAAGATCAAGGTTACTGTGTGTCAACAGCTGGCAACTGAGACTTTTTTTTTTCCCTGCATAGTTCAATAAAAAAACCAGTTGGAATCTGAGAACATAACTCATCTCTCACAAGTAGATGTTTAAGAATAAAGTTTAAGTCTGCTTTGGGTGGAAGGGGCTGGAACAATTATAGAGATGTGATTGGGATGGAGAAAGTTGAAAATAGAGTAGGTTTATCAGTTTAATGGTGTGGAGTATCAGCTGGATGGTGTGAAGTAACAGATGGAGGGTGTGGAGTCTTGGCTGGCTGGTGTGGAGAAAATTATCCTCACATTAGCCTGGTTCACTTAGGCCAAATTTAACCCTGCTGATGCTTTATGTCAGCAAACCACAACCCTCCCATCAGCAGCCCGGTTTACTTAGGCCAAGCTCTTTATCCCCCTGGTCCCTTTTGATTCTTTTCCTTCTTGTATAATGTCGTCATTAGGGAAGTTCATGTACTGCTGATTTCCGCTGCTTTTCTGATTGTGTAAAAAGTTAATTGGGTCAGCAAGCATCAAATGGTGGGGGTTTCCATTCAAAATTTATGAGCTCACCATACATAAACCTTCCATAAACTTTCCTGAAGCAGGTTAAAATCAGCAGGTTTTACGCCAAATCAGCTGTACATGAACTGCCCTATTATATTCCAACTGAAATGAAAAGATTTTTTTTCCTACTATCTTCAATTGACTTGTTGTTTTAATATATCAAGCATAAAGCATTGACTCTTATTTCTCATTTCCCTCATTCAAAAATAAAATAAAATAATAATCATAACAGTCAAAATGAAAAGATTTTTGTTTTCCTATCTGCAAGTGACTCTTTCTTATTGAGGATACCAACTGATCAAATTGAAAAAAATATGCTTAATTGATAGACACCCCCGCCCCTCAAAAAGCAACCAATTTTGTAACAAGGTGACTATTTATATCTACCAGTCCAATCTTAAAATATGTACAGAGTTGATGTGTGATATTGTACATGCCTTGAGCTTGTGTTGGTTTCTATAGTGGTACATGGTGGTTTGTGGTGGTTTGTGGTGGTGATTGGGACTGATATCTGGTTTGTTGAAAACAGATATCAAGAGTGATTGATATATACCCCTGGAATTCAGGGCAGGGGGATATAGGTTGGGTTATACATGCACAGAGAGGGATGCAATTCTTCTAAAGCTTGCTGACGCAAATACTAAACTTGAAATAAGTTTGCTGACAGAAGCCCTAAGTGAACTGGGCTATTGGATAATTACTCCAGAAAAATTGAGTAGTCAATAATATTCAGCTGCTGTTGAAATATCACCTATGCTCTTCTGGGGCTTTGTGTATGTATGAATTTTTTGTGTTACAGCTGTCTCTTTGGAGATTAAAATTCAGGCTTGATTCTGTACAGCTCAGGAAAGTAAGGTTAAGGCCATAAAAATATAAGCAGGAATTTGTAGCCTTTTTTTGTCTTGCTGAATCATTCAATTTTTAAGGTGTTGTACAAAGCATTTCTTCTATGTTAAGGATTGATATAAATATATATATCAAAATCAATTGATGAGTGACTTAAGGATACCAGGAATGACTTGTCAAATTAGATGGCAAGGGCTCAGTGTATGATCTTTGGGTGGTTTTTGTTGTGGTTTTCAGGGCAAATATTGCACATATCAGCCCTGGCCCAATGAAAATTTCTCAAGCTGGAAGCATATTGATTCCATATTCTGATTAATAGGAAGAACTTATAGTTTGGCTTCATCAAGCAAGCA
The DNA here is from genome assembly GCA_004348175.1 of Puccinia novopanici. NCBI lineage: Eukaryota > Fungi > Basidiomycota > Pucciniomycetes > Pucciniales > Pucciniaceae > Puccinia > Puccinia novopanici. The sequence goes on along the minus strand of SMGU01002310.1, from coordinate 14,734 downwards.
GAAATAACACAAATCCTGCTCACCCAGTTTTGAGTGATCTTCTTGAAACTGAGAAGTGCACCACTCAATTCACACAGATAATTGCCTAACTCACTGAGCTTGTCAGCTTTAGAAATACTCCAGATTATCCAAAAGACTTCATATTTGTAACTATAGTATTTTATTTCATTTAATATTGAGAAATACTTGAATATTATTTCAGAAATGTATTTTTAATGTAGTTATACCTAGGTTTATGCACTGGGCTTACCCCTAAATTCCTACTTCTTCTGGTACTTTGTCATAACTCAAAGTACCATAAGAATTCTTAAAGTAATTGTGCAGAAAGTATGTACAAAAATATGTACACAAAATATGTAAACAAAATATGTAAACAAAATATGTAAACAAAATATGTAAACAAAATATGTACACAAAATATGTACACAAAATATGTACATAACATAATTGAATATTTACATAAATCAGAATTTCATCTACTTCAGTTCTTATTTATACAATGAGAGAGGATATTTCTGATGGATATCACTAATAGTACAAACACAATTGTATACACTTATATTGTAGTAAAATTTCAATAATAGTGTAATTGAGGTTAGAGCAAAATGAGAAATTTCCACATGTACAGTCTTTAAGAACTTATTTCAATCCATTCTATTCAATTAGTTGACATATGATGTAATTGGTTATAACAATTCAACATGATGTAATGGGGACAAACAATAAATTGAAGTAATCACATCAACTTTTTAAGAATAATTGAAATGAATAAGAGCATGTAGATTTCTTGTTAGATATTTAATATTATAGACATCTTTATATGTGCACTGTGGAGCCTTTATAGGTGGTATGGCAGAAGCAAGGCTCAGCAGCCAGGGTGTGACCCTGAGGTGCTGACTTAATTGTGTAGATGGAAAGCTGAGGCGGCTGAAAAAACAAAGGAAAGTATCTTCAGAGATTTTGTTGTGCTGAGAGAAAGAGTTCATTTGTGTTTGTCAGCATCAGGGAATGTATGGGCAGAAGTTAAATGGCGGTGACAATGTGGACAGAAAGTTCGTAGCAGTCATTAGGGGATTTCAGGGGCTAGGGTGGGCATTGGAGGAGAGCCAGGCGCACAAGGGTTGCTGCAGGGGCAATGCAGATTGGGCTGAGCAGTTTGAGGGGTTTGGGATTGGGAAGCAGGGGCCTGAGAGGCAAGGCAGACATGGGGGTGGATGAATTGGGGTGGTGTGGTGGAGAGTGGAAATCAATGGCTAGCAAAGCTGTGGTTAGGAGAGCAAGGGCTGTTGTATCTTATTGATCAATCTATGTAGACAGAGTGCAGATATCAAGAGCCAAGAAAAAGCTTCAAAATCACTCAAGGCAGAATATTCAGAATCTCTTTCCAGGTTGTAAACATCAAAGGGTGGTAAAAGGGAGTGTTTATTGACAGAGGGTTTGAGTATACTTACAAGTTCTCTCCAAGTCTTCCACAGTGAAATCAAAAATACAAACAAAGGGGAAACTCTCAGTTCAACAGCTGCACATTTTTCTTTCCACAGTGCAAGAAGAGCAAGAGAAAGTAAAAAAGGCAATGGAGTATTCAACTAAGAGCAGGATGATCTGCGTGTACTAGTATTGCTGTGAAACAGAGTTTCTTGATGAATTTTGAGGAACAGAGAATTATCTGAGAATGAAGACAGGTCTCTCATGATCATGTCAGTCATCTCTTCTCTTATGATTACTAATCATGATACATGACTTGCTGACTCATTTGGTTTATTGTTGATAAGTAGCTAACAAGATGTTTATCAACTTAATGGTTTGTCTATAGCGGGTAAGGAATTGCTGCTAGCTGAGGTCTCTTACCAGGAAAATGACAGATTGTGCTCACAGATGCTGATTGGTCCCATTTCATTTCAGATAAACAATCCTTCACAAGCAGACAAAGCCCAGGAATGGGATATGGGCAGAAGCATCTTCTTCTGGGAATATGAAGCCCTTGACTTGGGGTGACATATTTCTTCAGTGTCCATGGTCCATTATAAAAAATGTCTGCAAATTACTTGGCTGATGACTGAAAATCTTGCCTTGTATTGGCTTCACAAGGTCCTTTGATTGGAATGAAACCCTTCTTAATTATTGAAATCCTCTTGAAAAGTCTTGTCCCTTTCTTGTTTCTTTTTTTTTGAAACGAGTAAAAATGAAGGGCAATCCTCTGCACGTTGTGTATGTTTTGCTGTGGACCCGATCAACCCAGCTTGGGTTGGGTGTATGCGAGGTGACGTCAGACTATCAACCATCCAGTTCCCTTGAAAACCGTTCTTACATTTACATATTCCTCCCAAACAAATCAACTTTCCACTTTCTTCCACAACCATCAACCATCAACAACAGCGGTCAACAGCAAGACGGCTTCATTCAGCACAACGATGCTCAACATCGAGGAGACTCCTAGCGCGACAGCACCCGATAGTCAGCCAGCACCTCAAACCCAACTAAACGCTTTAGTCAACCCTCCTTCCCTACCACAACCGGCCCCGTTTCTTCTTCAGCAGCAGGTACCAATCTTGATCCATCACCCGATCAACCCCCTACCCCTCGTCCCAATACTCCCCCTCATAGAAAACTACCCGCCCGAAAACCTATCAAATCGATCCTCAAACCATCTCCTCAACCACAACCCAAGTTCAACTTCAAACGAGACATCCTCAGCCCCTTCAGTAATAAGCTGGGCTATGCCGCACTTGAGGAGAGCCCTTTAGGGGCTGTTGTCGGAGCTGGTGGTAGCAGTGTCGGTCAGGGTGTTCAAGCTGCAGCTGGCTGGGTCGGTAGCGCCTGGAAACGATTGGGTGGTGCTACTACCACTACCACCGAACAGTCCAGGATCACACATGACGAGAATCGGCTGCAGCAATCTCCTCTCATCAATCCCTCAGACCCAAATAATTCAATGCATTCCTCATCCGACCTTCCAGCCGATCAATCCATTAGCTCGCCACCTTTATTAATCCAAGCTCTATCCCAAACTCGAAATTTAGTCATCTACCTATAACTCCAAGTACCGAACCTTCTCACAATCTTAATCAAACAAACGCCCTGGCCCCCCTCTCCACCCTCCTCCTCCGCCTGGAACTAACCTACTACTCAGTGTTTCCTCGCTCAAAAAAGTTCACTTCATTATGTCCGATCTCAAAATTGTCTATCCTATTAGCAATACTCAACCCCCCTCGTTCGATCAACTCAACAGGCTAAGAATCAATCAAGCTCGCAAACTGCTTCTTGCCAATCGTACCTCGCCCCATCATCATCATCCCTCTCCTACGGCTACCCCAAATAGTTCGATTGGACCATCCCCCAGCGTCAACGGTTGGACTGCGCGGAGCCTCGAATTATTTTATGATGAATGCTGTCGAACACGTGAGGAAGGCTGGGGGATAATGAAAGTTCGAGAAATCATCAAACAATCCGCACCCCTACCACCCAAAGCACTCGATTTAACAGGGCTCCCTCTGAATCGAGTTGGGGCTGCCGAAGTCCTGGGTGACTTACTCAGCGTTGATTTTGGTTTAAAATCGCTCGTTCTCTCGGGCTGTAGCCTTGAGGACCATTGTCTCAAGCCAATCTTACACGGTTTACTAGTCAGCGGTACTTTACCCTCGATTAGCTTTGCCAATAACCCCAAGCTTCGAGCTAAAGGCTGGAAATTGATTGCTGTATTTGTTAAAAAAGTGGGTCGTTTCCTCTTTGTTCCTATAGTGTCTCCTTGCTTGGTCCGGTCATTTTGGTTTCCGGCTTTATTTCCCTTATTTCTTGTTTAAATTTCAGCTCATCAAATATTTAGGACTTGCCTTCTAGGCGAAGGCACTGCGGAATCTGGATATATCTCATAATTCGCTCGATCGACGCTCCGTAGAGTATCTTGTACAGGCTCTAGCTGGCAATATACGCAGGGACCATCCCGATGCCGCTATTTCACCCAACTCCACAAGCTTTAAGAACTCAGATGGCTCAGCGGTTGGCAATACTTCGCTGACTGAGACGAGCCCCAATTCCCATTCTTTCCCGAGATGGACAGGCGCTTCTGGCATCTCACCTTCATATCCTTCCTTCACCGCACCCGATCTCGCGGCCACTGTCACTCAAGGTGAAGATGAAGAGTCTTTGCTATTTCCATCCGCACCGCTTCTTCGAGAAGATCATTCACCTGCTCTTCAAGCTCTGTCAGCCATCACCAATTGGTCCTCCTCCGATTCATCAAACCTGATATCACTCCGGCTTGATCACTGCAACCTGAAAAACAATCAACTCAACACTTTGGCCCACGGGATCCGCCTATCAAAGCTGAAACATGTCTCGTTGAGAAACAACAGGATCTTTAATCTTAGTGCCGTCGCATTAGCGGTCATGATTAAGGATTGGCCGACTCAAACTGACTCAACTTTCAATGAGAGTACGGGTGGCAAGTTGACTGCGGTACCGGGCCACACTCCAGATCATCAGGCAACTCTTGCAGGCAATGAGTCCTCGCAACCATCCAATTTGCAAATGTCTACACCATTTGTGAGCCTGAACTCAGTCACTGCTCGACTGAGTGATCAGCTAGCACAGCGGCGAATACAAGAAAAGCCATCACTCCCACAATCCGACGGTCAATTGCCCCAAGATGAACAGTTTCCAGAGCAGGCGGATCATTGTGGTCAGTCAGAAATAACCCACCAAGATTTAAATCAAAATCTTGCTGCACTCGTTAAGGACGAGATGAAGAAGGCAAACGAACAGAGATTCAAAATCAAGTCAAAGATCGATCAACTCCCAACAGTCGGCCAATTATTAACATTGGACGTTAAGTCTAACGACTTGAGAAGCGCGGACGTCTTTTATTTGGCTCAAGTACTCAAGAAAAATAGGACTTTGAAAGTGCTTAACTTGGCAGAGAATCGGATCGATCCGGCAGGATTGGTCCACCTGGCAGATGCCCTTGTTGAGTTCTTTTTTTCTTTGATTTCTTTTTTCAAGGCACAGTCCTCTAGTTTTGGAATCAGAATTTTCATCGTTCAATCATCGTACTTACTTTGATCCTCTCCTTGCGTTGGATGTATGTTGCTTCTCTTGACGCGTATGTTGAATAATTTGACGCACTTCACACTCCTGGTAATTCGAACAGCGCTATAATACTTGTTTAGAGACGCTTGATCTCAGTCGTAATTCGTGCTGTGGACCAAACCTAGAAGGCGTGAGTAAGCCCTGAATATTACATCAGCATATAGTATAGCTACTCGATTGTGTGCAGCTATTCAGATCCGCTTCTACTTCATTATCAGGTTTTAGCCTTGCGAACAACCTGCACTATCAATAGCTCATTAAAGCGGATCTTCTTATCACAAACCGAATTGAGCTCGCAAGGTTCCATTGCAATCGCAGAATTTCTTCCCGAAATGAAAAATCTGATCCACCTGGATTTGACCGAAAATCACGGAGTTGAGTGTCCACAGTCAATACACTTCATGGTCCAACCTCCAGAAACTAATCTCTTTTTATTTGCTAGATCGACATAGCTGGCGTGATGGCGTTGGCCGTATCCGCCAAAATGAACACTAGCATACGATGTTTAGATATTAACATCCCGCCAAACGACCCTGATTTTGCACATCTTTCCCAAGAGATCCTGCAATCATGTGTGCGCAACACCGAGCTTGCCCAGGAAATGGCCAACCAGCGTGGGGCTCAAACGACAATAGCGCAACCTATGCTCAAGTCCACCGTGGTCAAGGCACTCGCCAACCAACAGCAACAGCAACATCTCACTGAGCCTGCTAGGGCCCAGCAGCATTCCTCTAGTCTAGCTTCCGGAAGAAAGCCCAAGAATTTCGCTGGTATCGGCCCTGTTGAGACAGTTGAGAAGATCTTGTCATCGACCGAAGAAACTTGCAAAGTGCTGCGTGATTTGATCTCCGAAGATGAACAACGCAAGATCAGGATGCTTCAAGAAGAGCGGAGGGTACCCATGATAATGGAGTGTAGTGAACTTGTCAGAGAGTTACTAGATCAGGTCAAGGCTGGCCAGTTCCAGATAAAGGAAGCTCTTGGAAACTTTGTCATGGATGAAACACTGAGATGTGGGTACATTTTACAAAAAGATTGTTTAAAAAAAAAACGAAATGACTTTCGGCCCTCGCGTGACCACCTGAGGCTGACTGTAAATGAAAAATCGGTACTTCTTCCTCGTAGCTTACGCCCAGTCAGTTCACGCACAATCAGTCTCAGTTTGTGAATATGCTGAAGCGGTCCATAAAGAACCTGGCAATACACCCTCCGTCTCAAGTAGCCCCAGTTCGCTCTTCCCTTCTTCAGAATCGAAAGCATCTCCCCCAGATTCAAAGGTTACCTGCCATCCAGAATCTCAAAATCTTGGATTGGAATCTACTGAATCTTCTGCAGCTGAAGGCCAAGGCTTGCACAGCCCGAGTCTGCGTCAAGTGATCGAAAACCAGATTTATCTTCATCTCCGCCGTACGCATCTGCCCATATCGGCAAGGAAAGAGCGCTACAACGAATCCAAGTGACAATCGATACTAACAGTGATGCTCGTCAACGACTTGAGTCTCCATCTGTGATCGGTGGCCTCCCTCGATCGCCGGCTGAGAGCCACAGTAGGTCCTTGACGATCGAAGAAGGAGAAGTCTTTAGGAAGGGTAGTGTATTGGGCACTGTGACCCGAGATGACGATGAAGAGGTCCCAGGAGAAGTCTTGAAAGAAACTGTGAGTTTGGTCGAAAGCTCTGGATCTCTCTCTTCTCTTCTAGCATATGCTACAACAGTCGATTTAATCTTTTGCACTTGGATATTTCAGATCTTGGTGGCGCAAGTAGAAAGAACAAGAAGGAATAGTAACAATACGGAGGATCGAGCCAATACAGCCCTGCTTTTAGAAGAACAAGGTCCGGATATGAGGGAGCCGCATGAAGATTCAGGATCAGATGATGACGATGACGATGACGATGGTGATCAAAATGAAGCTGAAGACAAGGATCTACCAGGAAACCCATGAGGGAATTTTAGATTAGCGTGTTTCATGGATTGTTTCTTTCCTTGTAATCCCCAAATGTCAATTGGCCCAGATCTACTTTCTGATTTGTTTTATATTTTATCGTCCTTCTTCAGAAACGCAAGACAACCTTTTTTCTAACCCTTATCAAGTTGTGTGGAGTTTTTTTTCATTATGACTATGTACGTTGCATTTTCCATGTCTATGCAAAGTTGTGTGATTTTTTTGCTTGATCTGGCAAAGACACTGTTGAAGATCATGAGGCTGGTGATTTCAGTGATGAGTTTTGTTTCTTGTAATGTGTGTTAAATAATCTTCAAATAGAATGTCCTGATATAATAATTTACTGCTCCGCAGGCTTGCTCCACTTAGAGTCTGTTTAAGCCTGCTCTCTCTTGTACTCTGCAGACATGTTTTCAAAAGGTTGATGGATTACATACAGGTCTGAAACATCAAGTCTCAGGATAGTTCAAGAGGACATATTGGTAACCTTCACTGATTTCACTGGGCATTGAAGAGTTGCCCATGTGTAATTACCAGACAAAATATGTGCCAGAAGAAGGGGAAACTTGTTTTGATTTTACATGTGTTAATAGAGCTTGAGAAAAACTAGGTTAGACACACCATCAATAATGTGACAAGGTATAAGAATGGTACTCTCACCTCTAGTGGTTTGATCAATATTCATGAATCTTAAATTGTTGGCACTTTGAAAGAAATCATATTTTATAAAATTGAGGTTGTCTGGAAGTGCTCCTTGTTTTCCATTTTTATTTCTGGATCTATTCAATCTTTTTCACAAGCTGCACAGTAGGATCAATTAATTAGCTTAACATATCTGTCATTTTTGGGCAATGTTTAATCAACAGCTATGTAATCAAAATTAGTGCATAATAATCAAAATTAGTCCATAATAATCAAAATTAGTCCATAATAATCATAATTAGTCCATAATAATCATAATTAGCCCATAATAATCAAAATTAGTCCATACTAATCAAAATTAGTCCATACTCATCAAAATTAGTCCATAATAATCAAAATCAATCAGAAATGATTGCCTCCTGTTGTGTAAGATGAGGTTTGGGTAAGACAAGTAAGGCCAGACAGTTTGTGGTACGGTTTTCTCGAGTTCCTAACCTGGAAGCTGCAAATCACAGCAGTTAAAAATAGAGACAAGGATCATGATTTATGTTCAAAAATCAGGTAGACCAAGCTACACATTACGCAACAGCTTCATCATGTTAGCCACTCTCAACATTTCTTGTACATAGATCGTCAGATCCTTGTTGGGGCTGATTGGTACAAGGCTTCTAGAAACCATTGTTTTAACGTGTTAATAACAGGCAGGAGGTATTTATTTGACAAAGACTACAACCCAGGTTGAACCATGCAGTTACCGGTTCCACCTGCTTGATCATTGAACGAGCTCATGGGAAGTATTGCGCAGTCCGAGTACAAAGTTGGTATGGTAAATATACAACAACAACAGCATTTATTTAATTTTTTTGGTAGAATTGAATCAAATCAAAACTTCGTGTCCTATTCATGCCTGGTTTTTGTAAACTCGGCTGGGTAAGCAAAGACAAATTAACGAGAACTAGCATGTACTAACACAGTGAAAAGTTGACGCCAGCTGACAACTCACATGGTACTACAGCAGCTGATTCAGGATTTTTCTTTTCTATTGGAAACCTTTCCGGATGAGCTTTGGAAGCCGGTCGCAAGAATCGCGTTCGTATTCTTGCCGTCTAAAAAGGAAGAGGTTCGAAGCGGCATTGTCAGTCCAGCCCAGAGGAGCATCAAGTGTAGCTGGGTGGTAGCATCACAACAATGAAAGCTTACCCTGTTGAGCTTTCTCCTTATGGGTAGAGTTGCCTGGCCCAGGAATAGTAAGCTTATTGAGGATCTGAGGACCGAACTCGTTGATAATATATGTAAACGATAGGACCAATGAGCATAGTACGTGGGCTTCTTCCGGTCGCATCCAAGGCGCAGGACTAGATCCTATTTTCGATTGTGACTTGAAATCGTATAAAGTCCCAAATTGTAGGAGTTGCCGACAGCCGCCAAATAACAAACCGCGACCGTCCACAATGGTACCATAACATAGACTTATCATCCAGGGCCCCCAAAAATCAACTGATAGATTCTCAGACAAAAATCCTGGATGACCAAACGAAAACTGGGGCCGAAATAATCCAAAAAATGGAACCAGCAATGAGGCCCCCGAGCCACATAAGAGTGGGATGAGGAGCATGGGTAGTATCAGAGGTTCTCCCGTACTAGACTGCCGAGTGGGATCTTTTAACGTTGGTATCAAGCCAAGTGACAAGGTCCCTGCAAATTCATCATGGTAATTAGATGTTAAAGCAATAGGAGTAGAGTCCGGCGCAGGTTCTAAGACGAGTTAGTTCAAAAATGGACATACCGAAAGTGGTTGCAAAGCCATCGATAAAAAAACACATCAACTTCAAGGGAAGTTGGGGAAGCCCCGCTAATATGGGATGGAGCCACTTCATTGCAAAGCTTGCGAGCCTGAGTATGTTTGAAGGGTACCAAATCAGCACCAAAAGCAGGAGTTTACCTAGTGAGATACGACACAAGGAAGCTTGGAGTAGATGAGCAAGGATGTGAGTTAATACATACATGTAGGCGGCCACCAACTCCCCGCTACCTTCGGAGAGCAGTCCGGAGGGTTGACCCTGAAGTAGGGCAGCCATGGTAGTACCACTCATGACCAAGGTGGTGCAGACCAGACCGGATTGGAGGAAGGAGACATCCTGCTTCCTGCGACCGACTTTGACGCCTTGAGAGCTCAGTACGGAGTGATACAAGTAAGCTATCCGCAGAGAGTGTACTATGGTAAAGCCAGTCAACGGCAGGATATTCCGGAAGGGTAGCACCTCTATGGGTCGAGTAGCAAAGTTGCTGAACCATTCTCCGATCAAAGCGCACAGCTTGACCGAATCGGGTTGGCTAATCGCCGAGTCATCCGCAATCGCAATCATCCTCAGATGATGTTTCGGTGATGTCGTCTGCTGCTTTCTGACCGCGAACTTCGAAGTGGGGGGTGAAGTGTCAGGACTCAGATAGCTGTCTACGCGGACAGGGTGTTATTATCCGGCCTATCTCGACCCGGGGGAGACCCGGGGACCCGAGTGCCCCACGCGATGATTCCAGCTGATCAGCTGAGCTTGCTTGACTTCAAAAGAAACAAAACATGGTCTCTGCTTTTTCTCTTGCAGTGCCTGATACATGCCCAGATGCATTCTTACTGTCCATGGATCCGACACCTCCACTACCATGTGGTGTATTTCATGCCATCCTCTCTCCTTCCCCTGCCTCGGAGTGTAATGTGCACACTATTTTAGTTGCTGATGCTACGGGGCATCGGTTTGCAACGTGTGCACGCGGTACCCGGACCCGAGAGTCTGACCATGCGCTAGCCGCTGAAGCGCCCCAGCGGTAGGTGTTGGCAATCGTCCGCAGATGCCGCGCTTCTTTCGCGATATGTCGTTGCCGTTGGGCTCAAGTACGGCCGTCAACCACTTCAGTTCATTGCGCAACTTAATTCATCCAGCCTCACCTGAGAGAAATTGAAAATTCTAAAATTAGGAACGTGGACCAAGGGATGTACGCAGTGTCCATGTCGATTTGATGCATATCTCCGGAAAACTCAACTTGTTGCGCTCAATCGTTGCTTCTAACAGCAGAGTGCAGTGAATGTGAAGCTGAAGCATCGAACGAACCCTCCGACCGAGAACAGCTGGGGCCAATACTCCCACTCAGCACGAGCGCAGTCAAATAAATTAGTGCTAGTTTCCCAGGTATGGAAATAAATGAGCTTGCATCGACTCGAGTGTATCCACCTTATCATGTGGCTGGTGCTGTCAATCTGCAATGTAGCACGAGTGGAAATTTTGGCTGATTCGTGAAGTGGCCGAGTAGTATAAAAAAAATCAGAACAAATTCAGCTGGAGCTCAAGAACTGCTCCAACTCTGGCTTTGGCTCATCATTTCCCAAGTCTACATTGCCCTCTTATTAGTAATTGCCGAAATCTAGTAATTCTGGTCAAGGTTAAGATACTGCGATGTATGCACACACAGTGGAAGCCTTGATGGTGCCCATGCATCATGGCAAAACTTCCGTTTGAGTGGATGATCCATTTCAATCAAACTAGCAGTCCATGATACGGGTTACCTCCTCATAGCACATCCATCTCCAGATATGTCTAGATAAATAAATATGTAGCCTCATACTTGATGCTGAGAGTCAATGACGGCGAGTCAACAAGAATCAGAGGATGATCGTGTCGAGTACGCAAACCAGCGTCAACTGGTTAACTGCACGCGTAGTACAGTAATCTGAGATACTTGATCCTGCGACTTACCTTGACTTCTTTCCTGGCCAGCCGTCGGGAAAACAAGTTGCCCTCCCAACTACATAACTATTATAAGTATGGATCCAGAATTGGAAAGTAGATTCATCCGTCTCTTTTCTCCCATAGACTCTAGCCTCCACCCATCCTCACCTTGGGGAAATCCGAAATTCAACCAGAGGATTTGCTGATTCCGCTACATTTGGACCAGCACAAACAAACAAACAAAAAACGATACTATTCTCAATCCTCCCATATCCACGTGGGACCATCGGGAAGAGACGCACGAAATATCCGAACTTCATGAAGAGGCCATCTTCAAATGTCTAATAATTGGACACTTTTCTCACACACTGGAAATCAAGGGGAGCGAGAAGACGATGAAATCACGGGAGTGATTTCACCGTCGCAAATCTTTTTTCAAAGAACCTACGAAGCCCTTTGCGTGAGTTCATCTCCTTCTCTCCCTATAAGCCGTCGGGTTGGGCTTAAGGACATCTAACTCTGAAGGTACTTTTAATCAACAAAATCATTCGATAGATTACAGGCCTTGTTTTTACTTCAATTTTACTCATTTCGCACACCTTTGGACGGCGAAAACAAAAGAGACATCCAATAGTCATAGCTTTTGTTGCCACCGCCATCCTCAATTATCTTAATGCCCTTTTGCCTTGGTTGTTTCATTTTTTGCCCATCAACTCCTCATCACCAATTCCTGCAGGTATTATATTTTACTGTGTATAATTTTTGATCTGAAATTTAGGTGTGAGGATACTAATGCGTTTCCTTCCCTTTCTTTTTCCTTTTTAACTTGTCCTTAGAACAAGATCGTCTTGTCCATTTTGCTTGCCGGATCAACGGGGTATTGGCAAGTTATCGTCAGCAGTCTAACCTATTTATCTTCTTTCGAAAGTTCTCAAGACCTCGTTTATCTTCTCTGTTGAAACTGACGCTTTGACATTCTTGATTTAGTGCAAACCGTTATACCTTCATTCGCTGCTACCTTTGTTGGCGAAGCTTTGCGGATTACCTGGCAAGTTTCGAAAATGACACACTCAAGCTCAATCACGACTTTTACCGATTATAGTCTCACCACACGACAGTCTCTCGTTTCATCAAATCCAAAGGCACCCCCAATCCATCAGATAAAAAGCCCCCCCGAGGATTTCGAAACCAACAATGTTCTTACGACTTGGCCAAAAGTTGAGCATATGGCTCATATCAATCCTAATTCAATGTCACAAGAGGAAACCTTGCGGGAAATGTTCGAAGAGCCAGGGGTTCCGATTGTTTCAGGGTATCCCAGCTGTTCAAGGGGAATGATCTCAAGAATGAGTGGGGGTAGAGAGGTGAAGTGGCCATTTGTCTTGTGTCTGCTCCCGACGCTTTGCGGACTGCCGCAACTTTTCATAACATTAATATCGTATATTCAAACAGGGAAGGCTTGGATCTCCAGTGAGTTTCTTTTTTCTTTTTTCTTTTTCTTGGTAAAATAGTCTTCATTCCTTCCTTCGTTTTGAATTCTATGAAAATTTCCGAAAAGCTTACCTTTATTCCTCCTTTGCCCTTAAGTCGACACCGTCAGCTGTCGTGTGCAATCAGAAGCAGCCGCTTCACTAGGTGTCATAGCACTACTGTTTGTGCTAGCTTTAACTGCTTTGTTCTCGGGTAAGTATATTATCATCTACTTTCGATGACTCATGTTGCAGTGCTAAGTCAAAATCTCCCTATTTTACCCAGGCCTGATGCTTTCCCTTTCATTGGGCATACGCCGGTCTGCCGGTCATCATGGAAGGTCAAATTTGGACATGTCTTTGTTGATTCCCATCGGTTTCTTATCAGCTCAGTCAATCGCTGGGTGCTTGATAGTCGCCGTCATGTATTTCACCTCAAAGCGTACATACCACATGGCGCTGGATCTGTTCGGAGTCATAAATCCCATCAGCTCCGCCTTTGTTCTTACAGATTGGGAAGTCTTCACAATCTGGAATCGATGGATACGTAGATGGCTCAGTTTCGTCATAACTCCCCTCGGATTCAAAAATCTCAACCCTCACACAGGCTCCTCAGCTACTCTTCTCAATCACTCCGCCCACAAATCTGGTTTATATTGTCATGATGGTGTCTACGGTGCCTGGGTCCCCCCGAAACCTTCATATAAACGAACACATCGTCTGATCTCTATGTCTTCAATAGGTGATGTGGACATCGAGGAGGAAGACGACAACCTTCAGAACAAGTTCAGTCGGCAAGCCACTCTAACTCGCCCTTCACGCTTTCGCAGCCTCCGCAAACTTACCTTGCGGGGTCGATCTGGCGCTTCTCGCCAACCAATAACTACCCCATCAAGACGCCGGGGTCCTACCATCTCGAAGCGATCGTCAAACCAGCCTCGTCACTCTGAATCCCCCGAAAAAACGAGAAAATCGTTCTGTCCAATGGATCCTGCAAAGCGTGCCGAGTGTGTTCCGGAGCATCAGAGTCACATTGGAGGCTCGAAAAGTTTTTAAACAATCTGCGCTGGTTAGGCAGAACCGTCATCCCCAATAAACTCCCATGGCATTCGAACAAAATCCACATCAAAACTTCCTCAAAAGTAGCCTAGAAGTTTCAGAACGGAAAAGGCAAGGAAGCAGGAACTCCTTTGTTTTCTTTGGCTCTATTTCTAGCACGTAATTTCGAATTATTTTGGGATGGCTTTTTTTTGTTCTATTTTCATAAAAAAGAAAGAATAAAATGTAATAATCGTTTTGCCGCTCCCCTTGAATCTATTTTGAATGTGCTATTTTTTAACTTTGTCTTTAAATTAAATCCTTTAAACTTTTTGTATTGCAAGCATACAAGAAATAAAGCACATATTGCTTTAAAATGAACAATGAGTAATTACTACTATCAAGCTGGCTGGATCATAGTTCATGTTGCAGCGAAACTCCTAGAACCTTCATTGCAAAAAAAGCAAGTTATGGTGATCCACACCTACTACATACTCTGAAGGTGAAAACACTTTTTGAATGATAAATCAAGTAAGTGATAAGAGGGAAAATTTTTAGCCCTTACAAATCTGACAGTGGAAGCAGGATCAAGGTGATAGAAAGGAATTGGGGGCAATAAGAAGATTTTTCTCACTGGAAAGACTGAGGTGGAGACATGAAAGGATTCTTTTGAACCAATTATTTTCATTCAGATCATCATCACAGATCAACATGTATCACCACCCCAAAAAAGGTGGCAATGTGTGCACATTGCCATGCTATAACATTTTTCTAATTTTACTGTAACATCCCACAAGCATTAATTGTACATGTTATATACATAATTCTAACTA
>SMGU01002308.1:0-12040 GCA_004348175.1 Puccinia novopanici | reverse complement strand
AATTACTGGAACTAATATATATGTCAATTTGTTGGAAATAATTTTTTTTGCATGAAATAAGCAAGTTCACACAGGATAAATTCAACCCTTGTGAAGTTATACATCAGCATGGTTTCCCAGCAGAATTACCTGGTGGGAAGGGATAAACCTTATTTGCACCTTGCTGACAATTCCCTATGTGAACCAGGCTAATATTTTATCAGAGGTCAAAATTTTTGTTGATTCAACACTTGAATTTAAACACAGGGAACTTGAAATAAAATGAAGAACATTCTTAAATAAAGCTTAAACTTATGGGAATCAAAACATGAGGATAAGATTGTATGGATCTCAATTAATTTGGATACAAGCTCTTCTTCAACTAAGAATTAGAGTGCTTCTGATATCACTATGGGCCCACTAATTCTCCAACTATTAATCTTTACTCAAGTCCTCAAGACAAGGAAAAACGGAAAACTCCCTGAAGCAACCAAAATTTATGATAAAGTGAGTTTAAAGATCATGGAGATCATATATATTCAGGTTTATCATTAGGTTTATGCATAAAGATTATGTTATAAATGAATGAGAAAGACCATGAGAAAGTAAAAGAAAAGATAAGAAAATCACATCTTTCACAAAAAAAAAACCTCAAATCATCTTTTAACACCTTAGTTTTCTTTTTGATTCTATTTCATCTGATATTATTCATTTTTCTTGTTCTTATTCTTTCTTTTATTCTGTAGTTTCATGCTTGCATATTTCAGATTCAAGCATTAATTTTTTAATACTTGTGATTATTGCATGTATTAGCTTTAGCTGTAAAATTTGGCATGATAGTTTGAATTAATTTCTTTTGAATTTTTTTATTTTATTCTTCTAGTATTTTTTTTGTAATATTTACATTTTCTACTATTCCACTTGTTGTGTTTGATAATTTCAGAGCATTTCAGTGTTTCAAGGATTATATTTCTTTGGAATTAGGGTGTTCAAGTGTCCATGATAATGTTCCCTTATAAAATTTGGGGTTTTCAATCTTTTCAATGATAACAGAATTTTATTTCAATGCTATGTTGAAGAATTGCAATTGAATACAAATAAATGGATTGAGTTATTTTTTTTTATTTCACATCAGATGGAAGCAAAATATGACAGCCAGACTTTGGAAGAAAAAGAAATCAAGGAGGAAAACAGATGAAAAAAAAGGAAGAGAATCATAAAAAAACATCAAGATCCATATCTTTGTTTTTTACAGAAGGTGGCATCAGCTATATGTTGAGTATTAGTCCCTTTAAGTTTTTTAGCAATATTAGCAAGATTTTTGTTAATTTGAAAAGAACAGCCAAAATGAGTCCAGGTATTTTCATCTTTATGTTGAAGGGATGGTGGGGCTTTGGTGGTTTGGTGTTCGAATTTAGTGGTTTGCCAAAGAAGTTCAATGATACCATTTGACTTAGCAAAATCAATCAGGTAAGCATGTCTAGGAAATAAGAAACCATGTCCTAAATCACTGGAAGGAGGAGGGATTGGTTCACCAGTTTTCTTGTTGATGTAAGAGAAAATACCATATGTCCAACCGTTGATGTCCTTTTTATCTTCGTGGGATTTGTTGTGAAAACCGTTGTAAGTTACCGAAACATTGGATGCAAAGTTATACTCAATCCCATCATCTTTTTTCATTTCTACCCATTCCTCCTGTGACCAATTGGGAATTCCGTATTCTTGCATTAAATTTCTGTTCTGCTGATACGCCATTCGAGAGATAGATTCCATACGACCAGCAAGAAACGCGTTGTGAGACTGAAGCTTGGCCCAATTTTCGTCGTCCAAGGCAGCTTCAGCGGGAGTGAGTTCATTGCGGACATAAATTCCTAGGGAAGAAAGCAATGATTAATAAAGGTTAGAAATAATAATAATAATAAAAGAAAAAAATTCATACCAGCAGATTTCCCTCTATCACTTGCAGGACGAAAACCAATCATGTGCATCTCACCGGAGATGATGTTGGAGTTGAATTTGTTGGTGGGACGAAATTGAGCCATGGAATAGAGGGTTTGGATGATTTCTGAAAGAGTGCTGAATGTTGATGTTGGTGGTTTTTTGAGGAAGGAATGGTGTTCAAAAATGAAGTGAGGAACATAAGTAGAAGAGACAATGGCTTGGCGGGGTGGGACGTTGAGAATGGGCAAGTGAATGAGGGTTTTGGTGGACCGTGGGGTCTGAGATGGTGAACAGCGGACGAAATAAACATCACTTGAGAGTTGATTCTTGCGATGAGCACGGGCAATGTGTTTGGCGGTTATGCTGGGGTATGTAGGTTGAGGATTACGAGACTTAGGGAGGGTGGAAGACGAGAGAAGAGGATGATGATTCATAGTGCTTGAGGAGTTGCTTGACGAGGAGAAAGCAGGTGAGACACCCGGGGACAAGGGGCTCTCATCGGAATGTCGGTCTGTCGGAGGAACCTCACGAGTCCCGTTATGACTCTGACGGTCATGAGCCTTGCGCTCTGCAAACAGTACAGAGCCACCCTGGGAAAAGGGGCTCTCTCGGTTGAAGCGGCAGGAACGGGACTGTTGTGCGGTGCGGGTCATGGAGGGATTGGCTAGGTGAATGAGATTTGAGATAGCAGACTGTTGGTTGAGTAGAAGCAAGTTCAATCCAGATCAGTAGGATTCAAGCAAGAGACACAAAAGAAAGATACAATCAACAATTTGATCAATACAGCACTCTTGCCGCTTCCGTTATGGCCGATGAAGAAGTTTATTTGGGGGCCGAGTTTGACGACCTGATAGCGATGACACATGAACTGGACTCAAATCACTTTTGAAATCAATCCAGCTTCTCGGACAGAGCTGGTGGCCGGTGCTTGTGTAGCCTGCTCGTGGGCGACTTTTTGAATATAAGCATCTTCATCCGGATCTTCCTTGTATTTGGACTCCGAGAAATCTTCAATAAGATCGTCCTTGGTCTGTATTCCTTTGTTGTGCATTTTAAAATCTATTTAATGTTTTTTTTTTTTTTTTTGGAAAAATCAGCTCGCTTGACGTGCATGCAAGGAAAATCCCAGGTGGATCTGCCAAACATCCACCTGATGACGATATCCTGAATCCTCAACACAAGGTTTAATTATATGCAAGGGAAGTGGTGATGATGAAGACTGACTTGGCAATCATCAAAGGTTCCCTTGACGGCCAAGTTGAAGATGTTATTGTCGAGCATGCTGGTCATTTGAGCTTCCTGGATAGGACTGACGCCACCATGAGGATGCAAGATGAAGATGGAGATATCCTTTTTCCCGCGGAGGCCGTAGATGGCGGCGCTACCGGTATCGCCACTGGTTGCGCCGAGGACGGTGATTCTCTCGGGGCGACTCCATTTGGGAAGCCGGTTCTGGTTCTTGTGGTTGAGGAAGAACTCGAAGAGGTTACCGAGGAACTGGAACTGTGGGGTAGTGGCCACCGGTGGTTGACTTGGTTGTGATACAGGTGTGACAGGTGGATCATTAGGGTTTAGCGTGTCTTGAGTTGTAGCTGCAGCACAGTATAATCATGTATTTAGTCTGTCTTGTCCCGCCCGGCGCCAGTTTCCTTTTCCTCACCAAGACCTGCCCACCTGGCACCCACCCGAACAAAGGCGCGGCGGGCCTGGCTGGCCGTGAAGGCCACCAGCGCCCGCCCACCTACCCAAACAAAGGCGCGGCGGGCCTGGCTGGCCGTGAAGGCCACCAGCACCCGCCCACCTCTTAGTGCGAGCCTCTGAGTTGAGGGGCTTGGTTAAGCTAGCGAGCAATTGAGGATCCAGACCGTCGGGAAGTGACACCAGCGGGTTGCTAGTAGACGCATTTCAATCACACCGTTGAAAAGTAGAGTCAGCACATGGCTCGAATCCACTGATATGCTCCTCGGGTTTGAGGGTCACTCCAACTTGCCCCTAGAGGGATCACCCGATGAAGGGACAAAAATACCTAGACAGGTTGGGCAGGTGTGTGAGGCAAGTAAGAACTTCTACAAATCTGGAATGGCTGCTATTCAAGGGAGATGGCGGGTGGCCTGAGAGGATGCGGCGGCGGGTTCATCACATACCGACATTGAGGATTGAGAAACAGGTGGGAGCGACATGACTTCTGAAGGCTTGTCTTGTAATGATGTGGGATAATACTGTTCAATATTGGAAAGAACCAAAGTCAATCCACGCAGGACACACTGGAAATTTGCCAATGGAAAAGCCACTTTGTGTACTTGCTGAGCGCCATTCATATTCAAGAGATAAAGAAATATGCTGTTCTTTTTGATCACCACATATTAAGCACATCGTGAGGTTGTTGTAAGATTTGGGGGCCGACGCAATCGATTGGCGGAGGGGCTTGAAAATATAGGGGCTGGGGTTGAGCATTTGGGTGCTGGGCCCGGGTTGGGTCTTCCAAACCCCAACCACCACCACAGGCACGGCACTTGGGGCTGGCTGGCCGTGAAGGCCACCAGCACCCCCCACCTACCCAACCTTTGAAAGCCGCCCCCGCCGTCTCCAAGCAGAGGATGACAAACGACCTCATCTCCTTGACCGACCGACCCAACTGCATTCAACCTTCACGATCTCCCTTGGACTGGCAAGCTTTCTCCAAGCCTGGAGTAAAGGATCCAAGCCAACGTGTCGTTTGGTTTAATGAACACGGGCAAGCAATACAACTTTCCACAACCGAGTGCAGAGTTTGTCTCCATGCAGTGTAGCTGCGCTGAAAAGGGAAAAATACGCACAAAAAAGCAAGGCCCCTAGAGCAATATGCCACTGAGAGCACCTGCCAGAGACTTGTGACGTTCGAGAGGAGGAAGGAGCGTGAAAGCTTCTTTGGGCGAGTTTCTAGGGTTTTCCCCAGGTCCTTAGGGTTTCAAGGCCCCTTGCCTTACCTAGTTTTTAGCTGGGAGGTAAGGAGGCAAGTGCCCTGCATATTATCAGCTGGAGGGTTGGGCAAGGTAGGCAAGTGTACTCTTATTGGCTCATCCTGGTTACTGCCTGCCCAGGCAAGTTGCACACGCTCCAGAAATGCTCCCAGGCAAGGTTGGTTTGTTTTCCCTGCCAACGTGCATGCTCTTGGGTTCTGTTTTTCCCTCGAAGCAACCAGGCCACTTGCCTTAGCGTCTACTCGGTTGGGCAGGCAAGGTGGCAAGTATCCTGCATAAAATTATTTACATCAATTGGGCAAGGTAGGCAAGTTTACCAATGGTAGGCCAGCTTACCTATACAGGTTTATCAATTTTTTTGGGGTGTCGCTGCTTAACTAGGCAAGGTGACAAACTCCAGCATTGACCCTCGGCAAGGTTGGCTGGTTTATTTGTGATTGAATCTGTATGCATTTATTTCTTAGGGTTTATACTTTCTGTTCTCACCGCCCATCCTGCCCAATCCAGATACGTGCCATGCATTGCAGGGGGTTTCCCATGTTGGGAAAGTTCACCCCCTTTGCTCATTTTTTTAGGGTTTGCCCTAGTCACTCACGGCAAACAAGCCTCTTTCACCATGATGATTCCTACCAGTTGACTCTCCTCCCCCACCTCTTCTACCTGGCTTTCCAAGTAAACTAGCAAGCCAACTAGTTGCTTTCTTGGCTCAGCAAGTTTACCAATCCACAACCAGTCGAGCGGCCTCTCCCACCATACATTCATACCACGTTATGCTTGTCAGTATAAAGAAAGTAATCTGTCACCGCACACTTTCTTTTCTCACATGGCTTCCTACCTACTTTACTCATGAGAAACCTATCAACACGAAGCATTCGCAAATTATGCCACCCTAGTGTGTTGCTCAGAGCCCACCAGGCCCTGGGCAACCTACCTCCTAGTATCTTGCTCAGTGCCCCCTGGGCCTAGGGCATCCTACCTCCAACCTCACTTTGGCTGGGGAGGTTGGAAGGTAGGATCCCTGTGCCCACTGGGCTAAATTCACAGGCATCCTACCTCCAACCCCTGTTCAGTGGTGAGGATGGAAGGTTGGACGTTTCCCCCTCCCAACTTCAGCACATGAGACATCAAAAAATCAGGAAAAATAAACCACAATCAAAATTAAAAAAAATAAACAAACAACACAGTAACACCAAAAATATCCACATTATCCCACAAAATCCCAAATAAACAGAAGCAAAAAAAACAAAATTCACATTCATGAGTCACCAAAAGAAATAATAAACATTCAATTGACCAAATAACCTGGAAATGTCAAAAAGAAATCCACAATGAAGAAAAATATATACAGAAAAACCAACAAATTGAGCAAAAAACAAACTAACAAACTCAATAATACGCAACCAAACCCAAAACAAAAAACAAGTAGAAACATGAAATTTATAATCAATCAAACAAACAACTACACACCTAAAAACATAAACAATCAATTAAGTAAATAGCACAGAAATAAAAAATATTCCAACAAAACAACCAAAAAACAAACAAATAAGTCAACAAATAATTCAACAAATAGAAGATATATAAAAATGAAGCTGCAAAAAATATACATACATAAACCAAACAATAAATAAATATATGAATTCAAAATATATAATGAAAACCAAAAAAAATAAAAAACCAAATCAAGAAATATAAATAAAAAATATGCATAAATCTCAAAACAAGCAAATAAACACACAACCACATAAAGATATAAAAAAAATGCATATTCAAATGAACGAAGGTACCCATACACACACAAATAAATAAAAATACACCCAATACATAAACACTAAATCTCCACATAACCAAATAAAAAAATGAATCTACGAACAAATAAAACCTAAAACCAGACAAGCACAAACATCCCAAAAACAAATGCACACACCAATTAATCAACAAAAAAACAAATAAATCCATCACTAAGCAATGAAACAAATAACCAACTGAACAAACACAACCACACACCAACAAACAAACCAATGAATAAACAAAAAAAAAATCCAAACAATCAGTAAATCATTGAAGATACAATTGAATCAATCAACAAATTAACAAATCAACATTGACCACCAAAAATCACAAGGGGCAGAAAAAAAACATCAACCAACAACCAACCAAACCCAACACCAAACCCCCAAACACTCAACAAATGCGTAAACCAAAAGAAATGAATAAATAAGTTCACACCCAAATAACCAAGAAAAAAACTCAAAAATAAGCAAAGAAACAAATACAAATTAAAAATTTAAAAAAACCAATGAAAAAAAGAAAGTAAAATAAAATAAAAATAAACAAAATAACACGAAATGAAATGAAATGAAACCTAAACAACAATACATTAACCAATCAAACAAACAATCAAACCCAAAAAATTAACAATCAACAAAACAAAACAATAAAAAATTAAAAAATAAACAAATAAAAAAAATAAAAAGAATCATCAAATTCTAAAAACAAAACAATCAACAATTCAAACATCCAAAAATTCAAAAATTAAAAACTTCAATAATTAAAAAACAACAACTTTAAAAGTTAAAAAATTAAAAATCTAACAATTTAAAAATTCAAAAAAATTAAAAAATTAAAAATTAAAAAATACAAAAAGTACAAATTAAACAATTTAAAAATTAACCAATGCAAAAAATTGAAACAAACAGTAACTACATCAATAAAAAATAACCAAACAAAACAATAAATACACAATCAAACAAGTAAACACACAAATTCAATGATAAATAAACACATAAAAAACTCAATATCCACACAAATAAACAAATAAATCAATAAATAAATAAATAAATAAATAAATAAATACATAAATAAATAAATAAATAAATGTATAAATAAATAAATAAATAAATAAATAAACAAATAAATAAATAAATAAATAAATAAGCAAATAAATAAATAAGTAAATAAGTAAATAACCAAATAAATAAATAAATAAATAAATAAATAAATTAATTAATTAATCAATCAATCAATTAACCAATAAGTAACTGCAAACAGAAAAAAGACATCAACAATACACAAACCAATTAAACACCACTCATGTCACAATCCACAGCAGTGGGCTATAAAACCCATTGTACTACATTCACATGAGAAACTTGAAATCATATTTAAGTGCAGATATTTGGGTCCAATGAATCAACTTATTTCAGAACTCCAACTTGAATGTGCGCCAAACACTGAGTGCTCTCATCCTACTCCTGATATTTCTGAAGTACTCCACTGTCCAAACCACTAGCCATGTTCATCATTCATATCCAGTTCTTGTCTCCTGTCCATGTTCCTGTCATATTACCATATTCCTGCCCTGTCCCCTGACATTACGTGTGCAGAACTTGACCCATCACTAGTTGTATATGCATTCCATTTCTTACGTCTAGGGCTCCATTGGAAGTTGCAAGGAGACTATGTAGTTATTCCTACATTTTCCTGACCCCCACACTATGAAAGAAATCAATGAGCATTAGCCAAGATCATCAGCACACACACTTGCACCCCCCCTTTATCCACCTTGACATGTATTCCAATCACAACAATGTGACCACACCAGAACTCCATGAGCACCATCAAGAATACTAAGTACATTTGCAGCACTGAGAGTGGGCAAGTGACCCAGGCAAGTGGTTAGCTACACAGCATTTTCCTTATTTCTGGGTGAGTATTAGTCACATATTTTTATTCACAGTTGAACCTATGCACCCAGTAGACGTGCACTGCCCCAAAAACTAATTCCAAAAATTACATCTCCTTGTATTTGATTTTTTTACAATGCAGCGCAGAATTGTTTTAGATCACCATGAGATTGCAAACAGAAATGTCATGTCTCTTTAAACAGGGAGTCACCAATTGAACTATGTCATATGCAAAGCAAAGCACTTGAGAAGAAGCAGTGTTTCTCAGCATAAAGACAGTACCAGAAACCCACGAAGCTGTGTGTTAAACACATTTAACAAAAGATTGTTATGTTGAAAATCCATGCATTACTCAAGTCAACACAGACAACAGTTGTTCACACTAGATGGGGACTTACCCCTAGATGGCTGACATTGTTTCAATATCTTCACAGTCTTGAATTCCAACATACAACTTCAATCAAGCACAACAAAGAAACATGTAATCAATGAGATATACCTGAGGAAACTTTGGCTCAAACAGCACACTTGTTCATCCATGCTGGAAAATGGGGAAATAAAAATTATTTAAACAATCCTGTGACTGATGTATGACTAACTAACTTGACATGTCACTTACTGATTATCAACCTGGGAATTTACCCAATATGTGTAGTGAAGCGCATGTCCAAAGGGTGCAAAGTTATTACCAAACATATCCACATGAATGTTGGCAGCAGCCCCTCCCACCCCCCACACATGGCCATAGACAACCAACAATAAACTAAATAAAGGAATGCATACATGAAGCAATGGGTTCACAGTTAAGTACTTACTCAGCACACTCAACAACACCATCATCCTCTGAAGGAATGAACACATGCAGAATCCAATTCAACACAAAGAAACAGATCAAACCACTACAACCAAATATACCCAAAAGACACAAACCACCATGAAACATCACAAAACAACAATCCCGGCACAATCCACCTTTATGAACCACATCATGAACAACTGACCAAATCTGCCAAATAGTATAGCCATGTATTCAACCCAAGAATTATGAATAGCACTCAAGGAAAGCCATCATATTAATATTAACCCACCCACACTTCACCATATCATTACTCACTGAAATACCACATCAATTCAACGAAAAAGTCTGTCATTACCCAGCTACCAAAATAGTTTGTGTTTCTATACTTCACTCACTTATGCTGATGGAATGCACTTGCTGAAACACTCACCACAGTAACAACATCAAGGAAACAAACTACAAATCAACACCTTGTTCATCAACAAACATGGTATTACTAAACAGCAAAGAGCACAACCCAAACACGTCAGCACCAAAACTGGAGTATAGCAGCACACCATTAACCCATTAGCCCACGAGTATTTTGTATTTGCAGCCACTCAGTAAGACAATTGGCCTATTTAGTGTAGGAGAGGAAATCATTGGATGAAGAGGTCTGAATCCATCAGAAAAGATCCTTAAGGGAAGAAAAAAGGCCCCGGGGCACAAGGATTGTGAGCTTGTGTTTATCTGCAGGATTTAAGTGAAGATAAGCTTCCTGGTAAAAAGAAGCGGTGGTGAGTGAAGAGCCATGAGGCCATCAGGTAACTCTGTTGCTGTCCTAAAAAGCCTGAATGCAGGACATGGGACTTACCAGTCCTGACAGGCTTGTGGTTACTATGGTGGCATCGCCAATGTTGATTAGTATATTATGTTGATGCTTAAGGACATCCCCTGGTCCAAGATTGGGTCCATTAGGTCTCGCCCCACTTGTCCTCCCAACCAAACAAGTTGGTCAAGGTCAGCAACATAGATTGACCGAGTTTAGCTATGCCTCAGGGGAATCAAACTCATGGAGTTGATGTATGACTGTGTCAGCACAGGGAATGACCATGTGGGTGCAATCCCGATAGTAATTTGGTGTTTGCCGCCCAAATAAGAGCACATGGCAGAAGGGGGCTCAATTGCCTGCCCCCCTTTTTCTCAAAAGGGCTCGATGATGATCAAACAGTGCAGATCAGCAAAAAAGCCACCCACAACAACATACCCCCACGTTGGTGCAACTGATCTCCATCACACAGCTACCTATGCCGTATACCGCAACTCTTACCTTGACTCGTTTGGTGTAACTACAAGTGAGTACCGTTTATCTGGCTCTGATTCCTAATTGGCGGCAACCTCATCTCGGGTCCAGATACTAGGTTCCTCCCGCCATCACATAATATGTGTACATCGCTCGCCCTGGAACCATTCGCGTTGCAGCAATCCTCAAACTATTTGGCGCTTGCTTACTTTGGTGCTCAGCATAGAATACACATTACATCACGTGGTACCAATTGTCAACAAACTAGCGGGGAGTTCGGCAAACCACCTACAAGGTTGCAGATTGTTTGGTACGGCATCACCCCAAACAAATGAATCAGCCGTTGCCCCACATACAATCCACCTAGTACCTGGGCGGCCTGGAATGAGCCCTCATTCCTCATGCCCCTCATGCCCCTGGGCATGAAGGGGCATGAACCCTTCCAAAAGGGCTCATACCCCACCTGCAAAGTGCCCCAAATGACCTCATACCCCATTAAAAAAGTGCCTTGATAATATTCAGAGTGCAAACCACTTATAAGAAAAAAAATAATCAATTTTTTTTCGGCCTGTTACTCCATTATGCGCGTTAGGGGGGGTTACCAAAGGCATTGAGGGGGGGCCAAAAAAAAAAAAAAAAAGTTGAAAATTTAAGTTGTTCCTAGTACCTGGGTGGCCTGGAATGAGCCCTCATTCCTCATGCCCCTCATGCCCCGGGGTATGAGGGGCATGAGCTCCGGCTACCATGGTAGCCAGAGCGAGGGGCATGAGCTCCGAACTTGATGCAAGTCTCTACTGCGGCGCACAAGTGCGGTTCTCCCTGCAGCAGGGACTTGCGGCTTATGTGACAATCCCCGCATGGGGAGATTTACACCACTTGGTGGGAGATTCATGCGTAGCTGAATCACATCCGCCACACAACGTTTGGCGTATGTTTGAGTTGATAATCTAGATCTGCAATGTGGTGGGCTCCGTCTACCCAAAACTCAGAAATGCAACATTTAACCCTGATGTTCCAGGAATTTTCTAAACTTTTCTTCCCCAGAAAAGTTTAACATTGATCGAGTGGTTTGATTGTCTTACCTAAGCAATATGTACATACTCTGTTAACAGAGTTAACTTGTCCGGAAGATTGAAAATTCCCTTAAGACAATTCACAATATCGAAAATGACAAAAAATACCATTCGACCTCAGCATAAACCCGAGCACGGCAAAATCATCTACATATGTGACTTCATCCGGAAACTTAATTGGACTCCGAAAAAATTTCTCTCCGCATTCCTCAAGAACAACCACATCGCAGTTGCAACACGGCGGGGCTACTGGGCATCTCCAACTGGATGGACCTCCACCATGCAACTACTAGATTCGATTCGTCAACTAACACAAAAAA
>SMGU01002307.1:0-12838 GCA_004348175.1 Puccinia novopanici | reverse complement strand
CTACCACGACCGGGAAACTTTTTGTCTCAACCAGGATTGGAACAGAGGTTAGGAGGAATTATAAGGGTAAGTATTTTATAAGGGTATTTAATTTGTGTAAGGGTGGAATACTGCCATATAAGGGTGTTGGAATTCAGTATTCAGAAAAGTGGCGGAGGGAAATAATTAGGTGAGGAGGAAGAAGGAGGGAAGGAGTGAAGTGGCAAGAGAGGCGGAGACCCCGAGAGGAGGGAGGATGGGTGGACTGGTGAGTCTGGCATGGACCAATCAGAATTCTGGGACTGGCCAATCAGAATACTCCATTGGAGTTCAAAACCTGACCAATCACAGGATCTTATTCAGATGCTAGGTTTCAGACCAATCAGAACACAGGATTCAGGTGGAATATTAGTTCCCCTGCAAAATAAGTCCCTCAGGGTGTTCCCCTGCAGCAAAAATCACTCACTCTTCAATATAAAAGAAGGGCCTCTCCCCCCTCAATCCAACCTTTCCACACCGACTCAGAGGAGCCTGTCCTGATCTACCAGTTAGTAGCTTTTGGTTAGTGGTTAGTTAGTTAAGTAGTAGTAGAGTTATAAGAGAATAATTTTGCCTTTAAAGGTTGAGTGGTAGTGATAGAGAAACAACAACAATTATAGTAACAGATTAGAGATAGTAGCAGTAGTAGTAGTAGTAGTAGTAGTATTAACAAATTTAGGAGGTTACAAGTGATTTAAGGGCTCTAAAAACATATTATAGAGCAGTTGGTCATTAACAACTTCGTCATCATTAGCTCATTGTCAAACCATAACAATAGTTAGTGACATCATCTATAGGAATTAGTTAGTAGTAGTATCATTAGTAGTATTAAGGGTTATCCTTTCACATATTTAATCCCACTGGATTATTTATCCATTATATGAAGTTGTAGTAGATCTGAAAGAGTGTTGAATAAGGTGATCTAGGTTTGATAGAGGCTACTATACATAGTAACTCTGTCTTGTAATCAGCCATCTATATTTAAATATTGATTCAAGATTCCTTATATTTGTGTAGTACTATTAGAGGGGCAGGTCTTTCAAACCACCCGTCAGTTGTAATAGCTTTTACCTAGTTAAGCAATTGATATCCCCCTCAGAGGATCTTTACCAAATATTATTATTTGACCCACAGGAGTCCCACAACGTGGCCAGCCTGTTCAACACCGACGTCAACGGCTGCCGCTTTTTGTTGACGATGAGAGATCATGCAAGCACGTACACGTTTTGCGACGTGCTTGCCTCTCGGAGTGAAGTGCATAAGAAGATCTTGGCGTGGGTGACCCACTTGAAGAATACCTGTGGGAAGACACCGTCATACTTGAGATGCAATAACGCGGCAGAGTATGTGAACGACCTTAAGGAACGACTAGCAGACTTAGGTACTGTTTTGGCGCCAGTTTCCCCATACCACCCTCAACAAAATGGGGAAGCTGAGCGGGCGAACCGCACGGTTGGCGACATGGCTCGTACGATGCTACACAGCGCAAAACTCCCAAAAATTTACTGAAGCTTTGCGTACCTCACAGCGGCCTACATCCATAGCAGACTCCCAAATTCGAGAATTGACACATCCCCTCTTGAAGTCCTTTATGGGTTGCAACCTTCGCCAAATGCGTTATATCCTTTCGGGGCGAAAGCCATTGTACATGTACCAAATGCTAGTCGGGATAAGCTTGACGAACGAGACCAAGAATGCTTTCTCCTAGGCTATCCTAAAGCCGGAGCAGGTTGGCTGTTTTGGTCATCCAAGATGCGCCATATGATCCACTCAACATCAGCAGTTTTTCCGGACTTTCAAGCTCTCGAGGTAAAGAAGGACGTAAAGAAAGGCGATGTGGATTTCCTGGTCAATCAAATCAAGCTTGTTCTAGGTGAAGAACCTACTGAGAAGTTAGCAGCTATTGCTTCCTTGCCCCAAGACTCTGAACATAATCTACCTCGCAACATCAAACTCGCACTGAAAGCGCCGGATGCAGCAGAATGGTGTCTAGCTGCTGAATACGAGGTCGACAAATTTCGAACGCTTGACGTTTGGGAGCCTATCAACCCCCACAAAGGCATTAGGGTTCTTGGGGCCCGGTGGGTCTTCACCATCAAACAGAAGCCAGATGGATCTATTGACAAATATCGTGCAAGATACGTTGCCAAAGGTTTCAACCAAACTCCCGGTCTAGACTGCAATGAAACTTATGCGCCAACGGCGTCACTGAACACTCTTCGGTTGCTCCTATCAATCTCACAACAACATGGCTATCCCACGGCTTCATTTGACATCAGCTCAGCGTACCTCTATAGTCCAATTGAAGAAGAGGTGTATGTTCAACCACCAATTGAAATCATGCCCCAGTGGAAAGGAAAAGTCATGCGGCTCAAGAAGGCTATGTACGGCACTAAGCAAGCTGCCCATTTCTGGTGGAAATTCTTTGCCAGTAACATGACTGAGATTGGTTTCACCGCAAGTGAACTCGAGCCATCCTTGTATTTCTGCAAGAAAGGAT
Source organism: Puccinia novopanici (assembly GCA_004348175.1). Lineage (NCBI taxonomy): Eukaryota > Fungi > Basidiomycota > Pucciniomycetes > Pucciniales > Pucciniaceae > Puccinia > Puccinia novopanici. The sequence goes on along the minus strand of SMGU01002307.1, from coordinate 10,320 downwards.
CCAAATTCGTCGTAATCTGGCTCCACGTCGATGATGGTTTTGCTATGGGATTGTCGTTGAATGTGTTGGATGAATTACACAAGGCAATTTCTCAGCGGATGGAAGTTAAATGGACGACATCCGTTGAACAGCTAGTGGGCTTGGGGATCTCTACTAGTGGGTCATCAATCGAACTCAACCAGCATCTTCTGGTCAAACAGATCCTGGGTGAATATCAAGGCAACGCTTATCCTCAGCGTAGTAGGCTTCCCGAAGACTCATTGGAGACGAACAACGGTGGAATGATCCGAGCAACAGAATACCATTCTATCCTTGGGTCTCTGATGTATTTGTGTAGTGGTACCAGGCCCAATTTGTCTTACTCAGTGAACCTATTGGCCAGGTACAGTGCCAATCCTTCGGAGAAGCATTGGGTAGCGTTGGAACATTTGTTGGGATACCTCAAGAGGACGGCGAATATGGTTCTGGTTTTTTCGGGGGGGAACGGCAGAATGCAGCTCTGGTCTGATGCCAACTGGGGTGGAGAACACAAATGGTCAACTTCGGGGTTTCTGGTGTGACACAATGGGAACAGTATTGCGTGGGGGTCAAAGAGGCAGAATGTGGTGGCTCTTTCAACATGTGCGGCTGAATACGTGGCTCTGTCTGACGGTTCTCAACATTTGGCACATCTCAATAATCTCTTGATTGATATTGATCACACAACTCCTCTCAAAATATTTTGCGACAATGAAGCCGCTATTCTCATTGCGGGGGACAACACGTCCAAGAAGAAAACAAAGTATCTTTCGAGGGCCTTCTACTTCATCAATGATTTTTTCCGTCAATACAACATCAAAATCAAATGGACAAAAACTCAAGATCAAGTTGCCGATATCTTCACCAAGAGACTCGTGCCAAATCTGATTGAACAGGCAATATCAAAACTCAAGCTCAAGGGGTCGTGATCACAACCGAGGGAGGGGATGTTAGAGATGGTAGGATGACTCGGTTGTGATAGGCATGTGATAGTTGGACCATTAGGGTTTAGAGCTTGTTTGTGCTGCGCCGCATTATCATCTTGTACATAGTCTGCATGTTGTCCCGCCCGGTGATGCTTCCCTTTCCTCACCAATTTCTGGGATCATCACCGGGACGCCAGGTAGCTGACCGCAACTGTCGGGACACATACAGGTTAGTGCAATGACATCACCGATTTCTGGGATCATCACCGGGACGCCAGGTAGCTGACTGCAACTGTCGGGAAACATACAGTTGTCACCGCTTATAGCTCCTAACAACATATACGTGTATATTCCACATCCACAACTATGACTCCCAATGAGAATGTATCAAACGTGTACAAGGAAATGAACAAGGCCAAAGTGGAGGAGGAAGGTATGTATCTTTTGACTTTCAATTTTTCTTTTTCTCACATTCCAATTTTTTTTTTTTTTTTGTGTTCCACTCTCCTGTCTCCCCAGATCCATCCCAAAACCTTCATTAAACCAAAAACAAGAACTCCACCCCACACCAGAAGAACTACACCAATCCTGAAGACATCATCCTCTGCAACTCATGGCTCAAAATAAACCAAGATCCCATTGTCGGTACAAACCAAACCGGCGAGGGCTTCTGGAATCGGGTCGCTGAGAAGTACAATCAAAGCTGTCCTGCCACAACACAAACCGTTGATCAAGGGCCTCAAGAGTCGATGGGGAGTTCTCCAAGCGCTCATAAACAAGTTCAGCGGATGTGTCAAACAAATCAACAATCAAAATCAAAGTGGAACGACTGACAAAGATCACTTGACCTATGCACTGCGATTATACTCGGACCTCTACAAGAAGATCTTTCCTCACTTAAGTTGCTACAATATTCTCATTAAGGCACCAAAATGGAATGAGTACTGTTGCCAATTGGATCAGCAGAAGTGCAAATCTACTGCCCATAAACGAGCAAGAGCTCCCAGTGCTTCCAGCGAACCACCTGCATCAACTCACTCAACCCAGCAACTCACTTCAGAGCCACAAAGCGAGGTCAACTCGGGAAATGAAGAATCTTCTGCGACACCATCAACTCATCCAACAGGCCACAAGAAAGCAAAGCTCTTACATCAAAGAGAAATCTGGCAAGAATTGCTTGCAAAAGCTCAACTAGCAATGGTTGAACAAACAAAAAAACAAAACGAACTCCTGGCCTCACAAAGCGACTCAATGCGCATTTTGGCTGAAGACTCGCAATCAATGGTTGAAGATTCTTTTATGAGCAAGGATTGCTCAAACATGGATGAGCAATCTCGGAAGTACTACGCAATGAAGAAAAAGTTATTCCTTGAGCATTATAATATTGAATGACTGTTTTATTTTCTCTCTTCCTTTCTGCTGCTATCATGTCCTGTTATCTCTTCTTTTCTGATGTTGATGTCCATCAAAAGCTATTTTTTTCTTCTTGAAAGCTATTGATTGCATGATGAAACATTTGTGAGACAAAAAGCATAACTGTGAGGAGGAAAATCTATACAATAAAGGATGAAACATGATTGTGAGATTAAATACAAAACAGAATCATTCAGATTGACCCTTCAATGACCATAGGTGCGCAATGAGGTCGCTTCGAAGTTGAAAATGTAAGTTGGAGCTGGTTATTTGTTGGAAGGTTGAAATAAATTGAGAGTATCCAGGCTCTCTGACTGGTTCAGGTGCTGTAACAATTGTAGATGGAGATGCTTCGTAGACACTTTCCAACCCTTCATCTCCTCGCTCACTCTCAATGATCATATTATGCAAAATAACGCAGCAAGTCATGATTTTCTGGAGATTTTCATGACTCCATCCTTGTGCTGGCCGGGCAAGAATTGCAAACCTAGCTTGCAAAACCCCCAAAGCCCTCTCAACATCTTTTCGGCAAGCTTCCTGCATTTTAGCAAAGTGCTAAAAAATGGGTAGGTCAGAATCTTGTGGCATAATTGATTATCATATTTGAGATTGTACCTTTTTATCAAGTCCTTGTGGTGAAGAGATAGTTTTCACAAGTGTGGACCAATCAGGATAGATTCCATCGGCCAAAAAAAAACCTTGGGTGTATCGATGGTTGTTGATCACGTACTCGCATTTCGGTGCCACGCCATTCAAGATGTCCCGGAAAAGAGGTGAATGGTCAAGGATGGTGATGTTGTTATGCGAGCCAGGTAGTCCAAAGAATGAGTGCCAAATTCATAAATCATGTGAGGCAACGGCTTCAAGTACAATTGTTGGGGTCTGAATGATAGTCAGTAATTATGATATCAAGCAAAGGACATATTAAATCTGAAAAAATGTGGACCTTTTCTTTACCTGTAAACTGCCCTGCCCATCCAGCTGGGCAGTTCTTCCACTGCAAGTGCATGCAGTCAATTGAACCAAGCATTCCTGGGAACCCTCTGGCCTCACCAACAGCAAGAAGTCTTCTGATATTGTCCTCCCTAGGGTATCGGCGGTATTTGTCACTGTAAATTGCAATGACTGCATCACAAAACCTGATCAAACTTTCCAGCAACGTGCTTTCAGCAATTTGGATATACTCGTTGTTTGCGTCCGCCGCACCCCCATAAGCAAGCATTTGAATTTCAGAAGTGATTTTTTGAATGGGTCGCAATCCAAGTTGGCCAAGAGCATTTCTTTTTTGAGTAAAGTATTTATCATAGGCTTCGACTTGATTGAAAATAGAAATGAAGAGCTCCTTTGACATTCGAAATCTTCTTCGAAACATGGATGGTGGATAAAGTGGTGTAGGTGAAAGGTAATGCTTGTACAACAAGTCATACCCAGCTTCAAACTGTCGAGGCAGGTTGGCCATACGACCTTTCTTGGAGCCACCAGGTTTTTTAGATTCTTTGTCATTGGCCAGGAGGAGGAGCGCACTGGATTGACCAATCATTTGTTGGATTTGGTTCGAGCTGGTGATGATGGCACTTTGGGATTGAATTGCGTAGTTGAGAAGTTTTGATCGGTTCATCTTTGGCTGTTGTGGCATTGGAGAAGAGGTGGTGGATCGAGTACTTTTGGGGAGATGTGGGTTTCCTTGTGACACTGGTGTTTAGAGTCCTTGATAGCTCTCCCCGCTGGATGCCAAAGCAGCTCTGGGGTGGCAAACCGGGTAGGCGGGCGCTAAACGGAGAATTTGCCTCCCCGGGTTTAGCACCCCCGGTGGAGGTGCTCTAAAGTTTTTTTTTTTTTTTTGCAAAATCCTGTAGCGTTAGTTGTCAAAAATTTAAACTAATGGTAGCTTTATCTTAGCTTAGCTTAATAAACTAACACTACACTATGCTAACACTATGGGAAGCGTAGCTGGCCCACTTTTGCCTGGAGAACCAGATGGCCACATGTATGGTAGGCCCCAACCTTTGCCTAGAGCCCATTGTTGATCCCAAAATTGAGTTTCTGCTAGGTTTTTTTCTTAGGAGGGGGTAGGGGGGGGACATTGACATCAAAGTTGAGATAGCAGCTTGGTTTAAGTGAAGGTCCCTGGTGAATATGCTCAGAATCTCCTACCAAATTTGATCAGGTGAGAATGATGCATTTTTAAAAGCTCATCCTGTCTCTCAAAGTCCCCTTCATTCCAATGGACAACCAAGTTTCATTGGCCACAAATTACCTTTTCAACTAAGGTGTGTATCACACACACAAAAAATACCTCAGAACCAGAGGAATTCTGGTATGATAGAGCCAATATACACTGCCAGAAATCCTGACTTGGTTTATCTTATCCTACTTAACCTGAACTCCAACCTGTCAATTTGTTTGATATAAATCCAAAGTCCTGTATGTTAGGGTTGCAAGCAGTATTTTGTAGCAATCAGGTATGCCATGAACCATTCTGGTCTCTCAGTGATTTCTGCTTTGGTCTTGCACATGGCCTATTCTTTCATTTTATTGTGAGTCAGGTTTAGTTCCTGTGTGAAACAATAGCACATGATTGTGTGTGCCTCCAGCATTGGTTCCTTCTTTTATGCATGGTGCATGCACAAGAAAACACAAAGCAAACCATGAATATGGAGGGGCATTAGTGTGAATAAAAGTTATGGGATTGACTGTGAGTATTGGGGCAACAGTTGCAAGAGAAAAGGCAACATCCCAGGGTACATGTAAGCAGATAGTATACCTATGATAGTTTTAGCTCTAACCAGCAAATAATTGATTGAAAGCCCAATCAACAACTAACAAAGATAATGATCATTATCAAGACTAGTACACAAAATTCAGTTTTATTTTCTTTATGGGCAGGAGAGTGTGCAGTAATGCAGTGCAGGGCTCACAAAGAACAGACATGCATGCGGGGTTTGTGGAGGAGCACAACTGTGGTGCCTTAGGAATACTTGCACATCTCGTGATCAAACCTTCCATTTGTTCCCCGGGGGATTTGCGACCTACGGGAAGGATGCAATGTTCTTCCGTCAAACATCATCACCGGTATCTTCAACCAAAAAAAAAAAAAAAAGACTACTGAGCATCCCGATTCAAACCTATGATGGTCCTCCCGGTTTTCTGTGTCAGCTTTGTGGGGGATGATGATGCGGTCTCCCCCGATGGAGATTGAGACAGACGAGTTCGTCGCAGGCTCAGGTATTAGTACGATCAAAGATTGGCTGGGGACTGAGCCCCGATCGCCTGATCTCATCAACTCACTAATATGAATTATGCAAGATGTGTGCTTTGGAGATGAATGGACTGTGACGCGTTCATGACCTCGGCCTTTTCTTTGAATTCTCTTCCAAATCCTGACTGACATAGAACGTGATGATACGCACTTCGCCGACACTCTGACTGGGTCTTTCATATAATCTCTGCAGTCGCCCCCCCCTCCCCTCAGTGTCTCCCAGGCACTAAGTGGAAGGGTTAGCAAGTATTACTGGCGCACTATTACTACTGGTTGTCTCTCTGATGAGTCCCCTGGTGAGATTTCAGACCTACTTCTGGCACTCCGTATGTTATATTGTTCCTCTACGCTCCGCGGGGCTCTTTCTGCATCTGCTCACATAGAGCAGTGTCCTATTCAAGCCGAGAATACAGCTAAAAAAAGCATCAAGAGATGATAGCCTTGGCAAACAGAATATTTAAACACATCCTTTGAGGGAGTAACGCATGTGGCTCATGTAATGTCAACTAATTAAGATCACGCAGAGCACTTTTTATCACGCTAGCAAAGAGAGAGCCTCCTGATGAGAATGATGTTATTCTTGCTGATGAGCCTATATAGACAGAAGATGCCAAAGAGACTCCTTTGTTTTTGACTATGATAGATGTTGAGCTCTATCGTTGGTGTATCGGCACTGCTGAACATGCTTTAGCACTAAACCTGCTGAACAACAACAACAGCCTGTTTCTTTTTCGGAGGGAACGGTTGTGCACAGACATGACAACCCGGCCGATGGAATTCCCTTTGTCATTTTATCCGCTCCTCGGCCAGTTTCACTCGTGCTCAACAAAGGCGCATCGGAGACCGTTGAAAGGCTTTATATTTATTAACTTTCTTTAGCGGCGGAGAATCGGCTGAGGCAGCTTGGCATACCCTTCCTGCTCACATAGAGCAGTGTCCTATTCAAGCCAAGAATACAGCTAAAAAAAGCATCAAAAGATGATAGCCTCAGCAAACAGAATATCCAAACACATGCCTTTTGTCATGGGAGGGAGTGGCGCATGTGTATCATGTAATGTCAACTAATTAAGATCACGCAGAGCACTTTTTTTCACGCTAGCAAAGAGAGAGCCTCCTGATAAGAATGATTTTCTGCTTGCTGATGAGCCTACATAGACAGAAGGTGCCAAAGAAACTCCTTTGTTTTTGACTATGATGGATGTTGAGCTCTATTGTCGGTGTATTGACACTGCTGAACACGCTATAGCACTAAGACTGCTGAACAACAACAACAACGGTCTGTTTTTTTGGGAGGGAATGATCGTGCACAGACATAACGACCCAGCCGGTGAAATTACTTTTGTCTTCTTGTCCGCTCCTCGGCCAGTTTCCATCGTGCTCAACAAAGGCGCATCGGTGACCGTTGGAAGGCTTTACATTTATTCCCCTTCTTTAGCGGCGGAGAATCGGCTGAGCCAGTTTGGCATACCCTTCCCCCCCGTCCCCTCAGCATATATAACAGCACCACTTTCACCGTTCCTTCTCCCCTCCAGTCTTATCTCCTTCCACTTTCTCCCTCCTGCCTTCCACTTCCTCCTTCCCTCCACTTCCTCCCTCCTTCAACTTCCTCCCTCCTTCCACTTCCTCCCTCCTACCTCCTCCGTTTCTATTTTCTTGGACACAATCAACGATGGAGCAAAGCCGGAAAGCTGATGGGGTTGCCCAAGGCCAGGACCCGTTGCTCGCTCAAGGTAGCTATACCTTGGGCCAGATAGACTTTGCAGCTGCATCCACCATGGCAGGCTAATCTGTGTTTCATCTTGAACCGACGCTCTTTGTAGCGCTTGAAATCCTCATGTCGGTTCCGCTTGAACAAGTGAAAGCTTACCTCGGCATTGCGCCAGACACATCATGTAGTTATTTCCTTTGCAATTCAGCTCTTTGATCGCGCTTTTCTGGAACCGGCACTGACTAACCCTCCATACATTCAGGCCCTCCCCCTCCTACTAACGCTGAGCCGGTGTCTGGTCCCAGTCAAGATGCTCCGAGGACACCTACAGGTAGGCAGTTCGCTCCCATTGACATTCCTCCAGACCCATAACCCTGATCACACATCTGGGTATTGCTTTGTAACAAAGCAGAGCAGCAGGTTGTGCGATCACCACGTCGAAAACGACGTCCACGTGCAGCATTTTGTTCCCGAAAAGCCAAGGACTTCTACAGGGTCGTCAGTCCTTTCCACCCACAGTGGAGGCCAACGGCTCCCGCTCAACGACACCCCAGGGTCTTCACGCTGATCTTTCGCAGCAAGGGTAGAGTCCACACTCAAGGCCGTGGAACCTCTCCCCGTCCAAGCAACCACCTGCAGGGCGTCCTTGGTAGGAGGACTCAAAGGGACGGAGATGAAAATCCGGAACACTCAAGGCCTACAAACAGGCGGAGACTCGGTTGAATGCTCAAAAAAACTCAGGTTATTGTGAGGCTCCTTTGATGCTCTCTCGTGACAAGGACAAACTAGAGCAAACTAACTGATGACAGACTTCTGTGCATTTCATCAGTGGTTCATATTCCTCGATTTTTGGTTTTTATGTTATATCTTGTTATTGCTTTTTGTATTAACGGCATTCCCTGGTAGTTGTATCATTCCGTTGTGATTCTACTTTTTTCCAACTTGCGACATAACAATTATGAATGTCTTGAGATGCCTCAGCTAACATGTAAGCCGATTGGGTTATATTATTATTCATTATACGGTTTGCATTTTTTGTTTTTTTACATGATGTGTAATCCACAAGATCTGTTATCTCTGTTTCCTGACAGTTGGATAGTACCATGGACGATGAATATCTGAAGCGGCACGTTTGCCTTTTATTGAATGATATATGATTTCCAGTTGAGTTCCTCTTCCTTGGGAAAAAATGTTATGGTTGCCCTTTGAGACTGGATATGACCAGGGGACACCAACATTAGACGGATGAAATTTGGTGAAGACAAGAAGCACGAGTGTCGAAGAAGTCAGTGTGAGTGGTGCACTCAAAGCCCCGGGGGAGCCAAGCAACACACTCGACCTCCGCGGCATTCGCAATTCCCCGTGCTGCTGGTCACGCCATAATCAGCCTCTAATAACCCAACCGCGCTGGAGTGTTACTGAGCCAACTACATACATCGTAATTCCTGAAGGCCAAAGACTATGTAGTCTGTCCGGTGTGCGGGTTGAACAGAAAGCCAGAGGAGATGAGATGACTTGAGGAAAGAGAATTACGGTAGAGCAAGCTCAGACTCTGTACCGTTTGTGTTGACTTCTTGCAATAAGCAGATTGAAGTGTCGCGAGACAGTTGATGATGAGGATGGGCGATGATAGTAACAAGAGTCTTGATGTAGGCGGATTTTGGCTTCATGAGCGTTGTTCCTCTTGGCCATTCAGCGTGAGCAGTTTTTTCTCTTGTTGACCACTTCATCCCAGTTTACACCTATCCCATGAAGCAGGAAGCATGGCTAACCAGTTCATTCTCTTTGGACTGATACCAGGATTCGTGGTGCGATTGGGCTTGATCGTATACTCGGTCTATCATGACAGTTGTTCCTCGTTGAAGTATGCAGACAGCGATTATCAGGTCTTCTCCGACGCTGCACATGAGCCATCCTGACCTCCGCATCCAACAAGAATGGAGCATCATCCTCCTGGCTGGGATCGCCGTACAATCGGGCAACCTATTGCTACACCCCTCTTCTCGCACTCATCCTCACGCCCAATCTTCACCTGTCTGTGTTCCTTTAGTTTCTGTGTGGCTTATTCAACATAACCTCTATAAAAAATATTAAAAAAAAAAAAAAAAAAACAAGATGCTCTGGTCCAATGCATTCCATGGTGCATGCCAAATGCACAGTAAATCATTTGCATGACTGATGCTGAAAGGTCTGAACTTCCATTTTCAGCTCGTATTGGCTTCAGATGATTGAATTTTATACAGAAGTAAATCCACAGTTGCTTCATGAGGGTAAGTTGGCTTGTGCCTCTTTGCCTAGGAGGAGGAGGATTCAGGTCACAGACTCATTATCAAGTTTCAAAATTGATATAAAAGCTTTAGTTTATGTAGTGTTTGTGGAAAACCGTATTTGTAACTGGATAGTCTCAAATACTTGCGGCAGTTCTGGAAGAGTGAGGTGTGGCAAGAGGTCAGAATATTGATAATTGAAAATTAAACTCAAAAGATTAAATCATGTTTTTAGATTCAGTCTTTCACATTAACAATCCCCCCAAAGTTATTCAGCCAATCAGCAATGGAAAAACACCACCAAAATCTCCTGACTCTGTATGCTATGTCAACCCCAGAGGTAAATCACCATACCTTATATTACCCAAGTACTTGCATTATTCCAAATAACCACTTAATGATATTCATACATCTCTTATCCATTATTATCATAGAAATATAATATGATTAATGTATTAATAATAGTACCAAACTTTGTTTGTCATTCAAAGATAATTCTGTTATATCTGTATAATCAATAATATTCCTTAGTTGTTATTATTATTGTTATACAAACCTTCATAACTACTATAATAATTATTTATTATATTATTCTAGAATTAATAATATAATATTAGTGATTGTTTATAACATTCAAAATTAATTTAAATTAACATAAGATAGTGTAAATTATAGTAACAATATCAGTATGTTAACCAGCAGCATTAGAATATGTACCCTTTCAAAAAA
>SMGU01002306.1:0-15703 GCA_004348175.1 Puccinia novopanici | reverse complement strand
TCTGCTTCATCTTCTTCATGTTCAGAGGGGTTTGGGCTGTTGTCATCTTCATCTTCAGAGTTGTTGGGGCTGCTGTAGGTGTCACTGAGATGTTGGTTGATTTCTTGGAGCTTTTGTTGATACTTGCTAGTTGATTCACGTGGGGTTCGGGGGCCTGAGGAGGCTTGAGTGGATTTTGGGTTCATTTTTCTTGATTTTTGGGGGGGGTTTGGTTGGGTTTGGTTGGGATTTTGAAGATTTCGGTGAGTTTTGGAGGGTTTTGTTTGGATGGGTGGTGGTCTTGGGGTGATGTTGTTTGGTGGTTGGTGGTTTTGGGGTGGCTGAGTGGGTTGGTGTGGCGGTGGTGAGGTAGAAGTTGACTGCAGAAATTCTGAGTTTTCCTGCACCTGGGGGGGTGGAAACTCATTTTTGGCGCGCGACCCCCGGGGGTTTCGGGTTTTGCGGGGTGCATTTCGGGGTTTACGGGGTTTTTTGTTCCGCGACCCCCCCTTTTTTTCTTTTTTGGTGGCACAACCCACCCCCCTTTTGGGGAGGGTGGATTGTTATTGCGACCCTCCAACTCCCCAATGGAATTGGAGGGTCGACCGGTTGCGGGTCGAATTTTTCAAATTCGACCCGCGACCCTCTGTCGCGACGGAGAATTCGTTCCGCGACCCCTGTCGACAGTGGGTCGACGTCGGGGGGGGGTCGCGGAACGAAAGTGGGGGGGTCGCGTGTTGAACCCCCAAGGACAAAATGTGCATAGACAAAACAAAACCTGGCAAAACTAAACAAAACCTTTTGAGGTCAGAAAAAACTAGGCAAAACCTATTGTAACAAGTTATAAACAAGTTGTTATGTTTTAATAAGGTTCAAGTAAGGTTATTGTTATGTAAATTACTTATTGTGGTACTTATATTATATTAATTGTACTGTGTTTATTCTGATAAAGTATAGTACAAGTAATATAATGTTTAATTTTAATATTTTAACAACCTATAAGGTATTTTAACAACTTATTACATAATTTAATAAGATGAATTATGTAATTAATTTTCATTGTAACTACTTGGGGAATGTCAGGTATGGTGATATTACCTCTGTGGTTGACAAACACAATCTTCACAAACTTTCAATCAAACATTGAGTTGGACTGCACCTGTTCTTTTCACATATTGGCCAAGCTAAGAAGTGTCAAGGAGGCTCTACCTGGAACAACTTTTTGAAGTATGATCCTGAGGTGCAGAATATATTTGACGGGTGTAAGTTCAGATTTTATTGGTCCCCAGTGCTGATTTCTTCACACTTGCACTCAATCATATGTTTCAATATTTACAACAGTTGTCAACACCAGGAGACCATTTGTGGCACTTTCCTGGCATGTGCCATTGCAGAGGTGTTTGCATAGATTTGGTTGGAAGTGTATAGCATGTTGGTTTTATCAAACCTGTATGCATGAATTGAAGTGAATTGGAAGTGTTCTGGAAGTAATTTGTGTGTTTTGTGAGATACTTGTAGAACTTATGTTGAACTCAAGGTGATAACTCCTTGAACATTAACATGTCAAGTTCTGTCAGATTGAAAAATGGCAAATGCATTACAACATAGCATAAAAATATAATAAAGAAAAATAATTATAGAACCAAAAAGATATCCAATGATAATCTAATAATACAATAATGTATTTCTAAACAAAAAATAACCTAGGGTCACCAGCCAAAAGCATAGGGATAAATACACTCCTCCACATATAATATAAAAGAGATAGTGATTCCTTACATTTTTCACTCAATATGAAAAGAACTGTAACAATTGATAGAAAAAAATCTAGAAGGTCCCTCTATATTAATTTGATAAGCTTATAAACACTTTACTTAAGAAATAAACACATAAATATATATAAGACTGTAACTAATTGATTGAAAATGTAATAAAATATAGAATAACAGCACCCATGTCAACATTGAATCATTTGAATGGCAATTTAAAAAAAAGAAGAAGGAAAAATATTGCTATAAGAAAATATCTAGCCCAGAAAGGGAAGCAAAAAAAGGTAGATGCTCTACAAAATGATACTCAAAATGTTTTAAAAAAATAAATCTTTTACAGAGACTAAATCTACAAGTGATCAACTAGGGATCTGCAAATATTTCACCAAGGCTTTCATTTATTTCTCATAATCCTCAAACCTGGCTTAAGCAAAGTTCCTGTTTTCTCTGGGACCTTTTTTTGCTAGTTTATCATCTGTATCTTTCTGTATTAAATTGACTCCCCTTTTTATACAATAGTCTTAAACCTTATTGACACTAAAAATTTGCACAGGCAGCTTTCCATATGTCCAATTACTCATGAATAACACTTATCCAACTAAACCAAACTGTTACATATCTGAATAAATGTTTCCCACAATTGGTCTAACAGTGAGTATTCCTTTTGTTAATCCTTCCCTCCTATGTATAAACTTCCTGGAAACACTAAATAATCACAGCTTAAATTCTCCACAGGATCAGATAACCCCATAGCAACATTTCTGGTATAAAATATAAAACTACAAATAATACCTGTTTTCAGGTCACTCTTAAATATTTTTATTCCACTTTTTGTGGATTTACACATTTTTCATTTTCCAAAAGAAGATCCAAAACACTCAAAAACTTTCTCCAGATCCCCAAAACCTCAAAATGATTCCTTCCACCCTTTCTGCATATTTATCAGTGCATTTAACTTGAAGTTTTCCACATTTATGCTTCCAAAAATACCCTCTCCTACAGCTCCCTGAGATTTATTCAGTCAGATTTTTGAAAAATTCAAAGAGGGATAGAAAAAAGATACTGTGGGTTTGATTCACCAAATATTTTTGATATTATCCAAAGATTATAATGGTGAAAGATTCAATTTTTGTAGAAATGAATCCTAAAACACCCAGGATTTATTTTGACCTTACCCAAATGGAACCTGTTTTATTTTTGGGGATTAAACAGAATTGGTTCTTATAGTAAACCATATTTATAAAACTACATTTTTTCAAAAAAAAAAAAAAAGAATGATGCGCACATAAGATTTTACTCTAGTAGCAGACAGGATTTTAGGACATTATCTGGTTTTACACATAATGTGAATATATATATATATATATATGTATTGTTTCTAGATGTTAAGTGAGTAAGAAAACTCTTGCATGCCAGAAATATGACTTGACTCAAATAATTCCTGAGGCAAGTGTGATACCTAGCTCTGTAGGAGAAATTAAAAATGATATGATGAGTAACTATAAATTCCTTCAAAAAGATGATAAAAAAAACTCAGTTAAAAATTCCACTTCCTTACCCCTTGTGATTCTTGAAAAATTCTACACCTTCATTCCTCCATGTCTGATGTACTCTGCAGTTGCAAAACTTATTATACAATTTTAATTCCCTACTCAAACGTCCTTTTATGAATTTTGTTGGGCATCATTAATTCAAAGAGGAACTTGGAAAAATCAGGTTTGGTTTTCTCCAAAAAATCAGTTCAAATATCCTGGGTAATTGGCAATTCAAATGATTGGAGAACTTAAAGATTCTGTTGGAATCTGCTTGACCCTAATTTATTCACCTGCACTTCCAACCAATTTTTAATCAACCATGAAGACCTAAGCTGCTTTTTTTACAAAACCCCATATGGTTTACCAGGTTAGAGGGTGCATATTCAATCTAGCCCAAATTAAAAATTTCATAGCACATGAGTTCAGAAATTCACAGCTTTGTATTAAAATAATCTAGAATTACAACTCAAATGTATTCTACAATATTGGCACAGGCATTTATAAATTTAGGAAAGTAAATTTGGGTGGACAATGATTGGAATATAAAATAAGATGAACACATGAAGTGGTCATTGCACCGGGGTTTGTGAGGGACAATCTTGTATAAGAATCATTTTTATATTTTTTTTTAATTATTAATTTTTAATTTATTTTTTTATTTTTTTATTTATTTTATTTATTTTTTTATTTTTTTTTATTTTTTTTATTTTTTTTATTTTTTTTATTTTTTTTATTTTTTGTATTTTTTTTATTTTTTTTATTTTTTTTATTTTTTTTATTTTTTTTATTTTTTTTATTTTTTTATTTTTTTTGCAATCAATGTCCACCGTATTGTACATGCGTACATTACAGTGGAAATTGATTCAAAAAAAAAATAAATAAATAAAATAAAATAAAGAAAAAATTCAAAAAAAAAAAAAATGAAAAATGAAAAATGAAAAATATAAAAATATAAAAAAAATGAAAAGAATAAAACAAATCTGGAGACTTTCAGAGTGTGAATTATGCTTTCCCCACAGTACTGGAAGACTTCCCTTCACCCAGAAAGCTTAATTTAGATGGGCTAATTCTAAATGCCAAACTTTGTTTGGTGATGAAAAATCATGACAGATGAGTTCCCATAACCAAACAAAGTTTAGAATTTAGGTTTAGTCAGTCTAAATTAAGCAATCCGGACCAACGGGAAGTCTTCCAATGGATAAAATTTCTTGAGCCAACAGGGGATTGACTGGCACAGAAAGGAAATGAAAACTTATGTTGGAATGGATCAAATGGTTTCCGTGACCAAGGTGGCCGAAAAGAACAACAACAAGTTGATTTGGGGGAGAATAGATTAGCGGATTCAACACAGAATCGCAAGGGGGGTTACTGGTAAAGAGTATAAAAGTGTGGGAGTTATTTGAAGGAGATTGATTGTTGAGTCTCGGACCTCAATGGGCGACATCGCCAGAGGGATGAGTGCTCAGTAAAAAAAAAGAAAGGGCTTAAATTTAGAAATTTGAGAATAGGTGGAGGTGTTCGGTTAAAGTTAAACTCCTACTTGAGAAGCCTCCCCTGTGCTGACTACCTTTAGAAAATGCATGCTATATTATGAGTCGTTCTTGGAACAAGGGTTAGTCTTAACAAGAACATTGAACACATGGTGGCCCAGTTCGTCCCAAACGATGAGAACAGCCAATAATATGTACAATATGGCACGGCCATATTAGTCATGACTCATATTATTAGCACAAAGCTCTAAGGAGCTGAAGTCCGTGCACATGTGCGTGGACCCCGTCAGGGACAGTCCTTAAAAAGAACCAATCGTCTGTGCACACCACAGACCCACAGTCTGCCTGCATGGCTGGCTCAGAAAATCGGATGCTTCAAAGGCAGCCAGTCGCGTGCTTCATCTTCTTTCATCGTATTCTCGTTTATTTCCGACACTCGTTTTCTTATCACATCTGTGAGTATTATATCCTTTTGCGGCCTATCCTGACGCGTTGATCTCCTTCTGACTTGCAAAATTCCTTCCTCAAAGGCTGTTAAACTCCACTGAGTAACTTGCACAGTTATGCCTCGACCATCAGCACAGTCACGCCGTCAGCGCCATCAGTCCCTTACCACCCCTTTATTCCATTGGCGTCCTCGCGTTTCATCACCACTTACCAGCGAGGTCACTTTCCCTGCAATCGCCCCCAGCATGAATGAGAAATGGCCCATATCGGGCGACCAATCCGGCGCTAGTCTGCCGTCCTCGGAAGATGTCTTGGGCGTCACGCGCCGAGCCAGCAGCACGCAGATTGGCCTCACCCTGGTGCTTGATGCGCTTATGTCGATCTGGCTCTGCAGGGTCGTGATGGACAACTTCTTGACGCTCCGCTTCCTGCTCGCCGCAATCCCGCATCCCTTCAACCAGCCGGGAACGATCCTCTTCTGTAACTCCAACCACAGCTACCACAGTCTGCGAGACTACCCCATGATAGCGCCAGGAGAAACGCTCTTGAGCTTGAAGGAGCTGCCCTCCAACTGCGTCTTCCTGCCTCAATTGATCGTCAAGATGGGTCAATCGCAATCGCTTGCGGGCTTGATCCCACTGATTGTTGCGTGCGCCATCACGCTGAAGCTGGCGTTTGGATATCTGCTCCTGCGCACCTCAAAGCGGCCGAATGCGGCCTACACCTACATCAAGTCCACTGCCGCGTTACACCTTTTGCTCTCGTACACCACCTTTGTCTATCTGCATGTGCACATCGACCTGCTCATGCACCAGTATCCGCGGCTCGAACAAGCCCTACGCGTCTCCTCCGAGTGCATCTTCTTCCTCGCCGGCGTCACCGTCTGTTTCTCCCTCCTCGCCATCGTCGTCGTTCCCCTCCTCTGGATCTGCAGTAGCTATGCCCAGTCTTCGTCATCGACAGATTTGCGCCTACCTAACGGTGCGGAAAAGAGGTCGGATAATACTAAGCCTAAGCTCTTCAACCATCATCACCAGACCTCTAGACAATCCCGTGGCGCGCTTGGCTCGCCACACAAGAAACACACACTTTCTCACAAGTTCTAAACTGGCCCATTTCGCACTTTCTCTCAGCTCTTGTTGTCCCTCATCCCCCGTTTTTTTACTGCTGGCAATCCTTCCTTTTCATTTCTCTCCATCATTTTCGTTCCCTCCCACCTGTCTTTTTTTATATCTTTGTGGACGAATTGATCTACTAGTATCAGTTACAGACACTATTCATTCATCCTATTTCATCATGTATTTATCTATACCAGTGCATTGCTTTCGCCCTCTTCCCCCCTTCTCAATCAGCTTTTGTTGTCGTGTCATGCTTCCAAAGGCTCGTGCTTTTGTCCCTTTTTATTACCGACCTCTGAACCTATCGTGTTACTTTTTATCCCTTTTTATCTTTCATTTTTTGCCTCGTAGCACACTATCATGCAGTTTACTCTAAAATATAATAACCGTCCTCTACTGTTGGTCTTCCGCTGTCGTGATGCATTATGAACCACATTAACAGACACCCTCTCTCCCTTTTTTTCAAAGGATTACCCATCATTCCTGTGTTTGTTTTTGAACATATCTAGGTCTGTCTTTGGTTGGAGGGTGTAGTGGCCACAGGTCTCCCTCTTGTCTCCACGGCTGTTCAGGAGTTTTTTGTGGCAAGCATAACAATAACCTTTATAACCTGGTGTTTGTTATAAGTTATGGACTACAAATTAAGGCAAACTAGACACGCGCAGGTGAGCAGAGGGGGAATATTTAGGGAGGCCAACAAGCTCCTCAGGCACTCACTCTTTGGGGGTGTGGATGCGCCACAGGCTAGTCACACAAGGTAGTTCCAGTACTGAGTTGGAGAATATTGAAACCAAATCCATGTAGAAACTGCACAAATTTTTGGGTGACAGCAGTGTTTTCAGGCGGAGAAGCTTGATGATCTACAGGAATAAGCTGGATGAATAGCTGATTGTTTCTGGTATAGGTCGTTGTCTGGTTTTCCTTGGTGGTGTGGTTCTTGTAATGTGAGTGTGGTAGCATGGGGGAAGAGATTTTGGTACTCTATGGATTGCCATTCCTGCCATTCCTTTGTTTCAAGTTCATTTTTACCTTCTTGACCTTAGATCTCAAGGCTATGCATCCCATGACATCTTGCCTTCAGAATAAGCTGCCTTAATCTTCTAACTAAAAAAAAAAATCCAAGACCTCATCCAGATTTTTCAGAAGGTTATGAAATTGTTTTTGTGGCTGTTGAGACTGCAAAGATCATCACTGGTGACAATATGGAATGAAAGGGGGCTTTCTGGGGGATCCAATATTGGTCCTGATGCTCCAGCCTTAGAGACATAAAGCCTCTCCAAAAGGCTTCAGGATTAAATCAAAACCTTGATTGTATTTATTTTTCTCTGAAATCAGTTATTTTTTTATAACCTTGCAAGCAATATCAACAAATAGTTTTATTGCATTCCATAAAATTCTACTTTTTCTACCCTCAAGCATCACTTGAGGGGTGGTGTAGTTGTGTCATGATACTGATATTAGGAAGGACAGCTGATGTAGGCACACAATCACCAAGCTGTCAACAAATTTTAACCACAAATCGCAATGTACCACCCAAATTTGCAGGGAACACTTGCTGATGTATCAAATCAGCAAGGATATAAAATTCATCTATATGGACATTCCTATTTTCAAGGCTGAACATGAAGTGTATTGTCATGTTTAACTATGAAATTGATTGCTAGTCAATTGGAAGTTAGCTGTAAAAAAACAGACTCAATGAAAATTATCAACTACAGCATAGAAGTCAACTACAGTAACCAGATCACTCAGGACTTCAAAAGACCTCCAACTCAGGAGTCATTTTCAAGGATCATTTGTTGACCTGTTACTAAGTGCTTATGGAGAAAGGTACTAGAACTAGACTGAGTCTAAGAGAGCATTTCTAGAACCAATGATACTTTCCACTGAGGTAGCTCCAACAAAGAATAATATCAGGACTCTCTGTATATAATAATTAATCAGAATGAAAAGAAAGAAAGACAGGGAAGATAATGGAAAGAAGTTACTGGCATACCTAGCTCTGTAGACACTAATGTCAGTACTCTGCAGAACTACAAGTTTGAGATTCTCCTCCCCTTCACCCTTCTAGCTCCATAAAGTCCTAAAATTGTTTCCTGACTAGCCTCCCTAGTGGGGGGTGTTGGAAAAGGTATATGTACAGTCAAAACTGTAACCACACACCTGTTGTTGGGAAGAATTTGATATGTGGTTAAGGGGTTTACGCAGTTTTAGAGGTCTGAGATGAGGACCAAAAAGTAAAATTTGGTGAGCCCAAATGTGTATGTGGTATGAGAAGTTATGCCCTTATGAAGGTATGCAGTTAGACAGTTATCACTGTATAAAATTCAACAGGAAGCCTCCTTTCCTCCCATTTTTTTCAATTCTCTATGTCACTCTTTTAGGTTGATTCTCCAACTCGGTCTTTCTTTTCTTCTTTAATCGGATTGCTTCATCGCTGAGAGGTTATCCCCTTGGAGGGGTTGATGTGTTGTTTGCAAAAAGTAACGTCTTGCGTGTGAAACTCGGGAGTAAAGTAGCAGGAAAAGGAAAGAATAATGAAGAACTCAAGGCGAGTGTATAATCTATATCTAGATAGAGACAACAACAGGTCAACTGGGAAAGTTCCGGACTGATACCTCAACAAATTGCGAATAGAAAGCTGTTCCTGTCTCTTTCACTGGAGAGAAAAAGACGGAGATAAATAAGAAAGAAACAGAGGCATATCAAACGGAAAGATCATGTGCTCCATTCAGGGCAGGAAAACCGGTGTATGAAAGGATCGTGAGGCAGGCTGCGTAGCTCGTCGCAATAAGAAAAAAAAACGAGTAGGGCGTGGGTTTCTTTCTAAGAATCGCCACACACGTCCAGGTTGCGGAAGATGCCAAGTCGGCGACTTTGCGGGTCTACACCCAGGATCCATGCGTTAAGGAATTGTTGGAAGTAGTCCTGTTTTCATCCCCCTTATGCGTCAGTCTTCTTCGCCAGTTAATTATACGGCGGAATAACGGTACGTACGAGGTTTTGTTGACACACACAGCAGCCATTCTTCTTTGCCTCTAGCGCTTTTTGCTTCGTGAGCCCGGGCTCCCAACCTAAAACGATTCATCGAGGAGATAAGATTCAGGGGCGGACGAAGGATCGTCAGGTCTGGGATTGCGAACTCACCATTATACCTTCCAAGAGCGATCAAGCTAAATGACACAAGAGGATCATTCAGTGAGACATCTCAGTAAGTGGTAGAAAGCACACATCTCGAAGACTTACACGTTCCCGTTTGATTCGGTGAGACCAGTGGCGAACGTTTTAGCGCCCATTTTGATGTTGTAGTCAGGCTCAGCCTACAAAAAAAAAACCCCTGTCAACAATTAATTCGTTTTTTGATTGGGGATGTTCATGTCAGGAAGGCTTACACAGTTTCCGCCCGGCGCTCCACCACATTTGTCTTTCGTGATCTGCATCAGGCCGAACGCGCCCCCCTGATCGCCTACCACATCCGGTTGGCAACTCGATTCTTGCATGGCAAATGCTGCCAGAAATATCGGGGGGACTTGTTATCGTACCAAGAAGGAAAAAAAAAAAACACGCTTAACATCTTTCTCTTGGGGAGGATTATGACTGAGGTTATTTCAGCAAGAGAAACTCACTGCCGAAAGCCTTTCCATGTTTCTCGAATAAGGGACGGTACTTTCGACAGGGCGCAAAGGTGCTCTGGGCCGGCTCTTGGTCCAGCGATAGATGGGTCACCATCGACATAGTGACATGCGGAGGTTTCCAGCCATCGTCATTGATGCCGCAGTTAAAGAACCTGCGGATTGATGACAAGTGCATGCACAGTGAGATGCAACTCACATATTTTATATATCTAAAAATCTTCGTGTCCGATGATTCACTTACAGCTCATGTCCGTTCGGCCCCGAGCTCGTTGTGATGGTTTGCGTTGGCTGTGCACCTCCGCAGGCTGACTTAGCGTGCAGAATTGAGGAGATGCCTTGAGTCTCAGGGGTCAGTAGATATTTCTCCTTCGCTTGATCGGACTTGTGCTTGGCGTGGGTTTGTTCGGCTTTGAGCTCCTTAGGTTTCTTGGTTTTGGGGTCATCATCATGGCGTTTGGCGCAAGACCTCGTTTTAGCTTTCTTGTGATATTGATTGTTTCGATGGTGGATTGATCGCAGCTTGTGCTTGGTGGCCTTCCTGAAGGTCTTGAGATGATCAGTAACCGGCACATCGTTTCTTCTCCCGAGTAACTTGAGAGACGATGATGATGGATGAGAGACTTGTCCCATGTCTGAGGCCAGCGACGATAATGAGAATAAACATGAGGCTAGCATGGTGAGGGTGAGCAGCCCAGAAACTTTTGAACGACAACACATGACTGGTCGTTTGGAATAAAAGATCGGCTATCGATAGGATGTTTGCAGTAGGAAGCAAGTAATAAGTAAATCAATAAAAATGATGAAAACAGTTGCACTGGGGGTAGGAGAAAGGGTCCTCTCTGTGGGAAGTTGGAATTGCGAAGGCTGGATGGAAAGAGGGTGATGAGGCCAAAGGGAATGTTGCCTTTTAACTCGTGGTCGGAGAGTTGCGTTCCTTTATATTTCCGAAATATCCAGAGCAGATTGGTAATTAGGAATCGGACCACCGGTGAATCGAACCAGGTGGTAATTCAAAGGGTATGCTTTGAGGCCATTCAACCTGTCTCTTCTGCTGGTCCAAACAAAACAACAAAGGCCCGACCGTTGACACAAGATGTGTATCTCATCCTCTGCGCGAGATTGCAAATGTATAAATATTTATGTATTTCCATTCTTTTTTTTTTTTTTTGCCGATACTGCCACCAGCGGGGCGCCTGCCTCGACAGTGTCACGGTGCTCAGTGTGGCTCAGGCTGCGGCCCACAACAAGCTCGATGGCACAAACCGGATGCAAATAAACATTTGTTGGGTGTGTCATGTGACTCACTGCTCAGTTTTACGTCTTCAGTTGCCAAGTCGCATGGATGGTGTTTCGAGGGCCGTAACGGTCTCTTGCAAGCGGCTATACCCTGCTGCTGATCACAATCTTTCGCACTCGAATGAAAATGACCTCATGGTTCTGTGCTGTCATACACGGCGGGCGGGATTTGCCATCTTGCAACGGGTCAGGGATGGGGCCCACCAGAGACATGAAACAGTCAGGGTGGACGTCCTCATCCAGTGTTTATTTACGTCTGATTAGCTGGAGCCGTCAGAGTACGGAGGCCCTGTACCGACACCAATCCAAGCGAGCCTAACAAAACCTCTCTGCAAACGCAGAGAGGCTTACACCCAATCCCACCCCGCGTGCCTGAGACAGGATTGGAACCCAGGCCAAAAAGGCCCTTGTCGAGATAAATCTATTAGTACATTCCACACCGTGAGACTACTTTAGAGATGCGCCGGGGGCCTTGAAGAGCTGTAGGTTGCGCTCATTTTGGCGCCTTGATCTCCCCTCAGTTCCTCCTCCAGCTCCCCCACGGGTGCCTTTCCCAAAAAGCAGCAGTGGCCTTCTTGGGTCTGGCATACATTTTCGATCATGGGTTTTTTCCTGTATCTGCTGCACCTGGCCTGTATCATGGCATCTGTGCAGCGAACAGGCCATAGCCCAAACTGCCATGTGCAAAACCATGAGTCATGGCTTTATGCTCTGTAACTTCTGGCCTACCCGCGCCGGAAGAACACCCGCACAAACGCGTAATTGAAGTTTAGGAATCGCGTCACGTCAAGTGGTCGACTCCTTTCGTGTCAAGTACATACACGATGGTGCCAATCAGAGGACCGAAATCAAAGCAACCAGTCTTTCGAGGATCCGGCATCACGCTTCAGAAGAAGATAAGTAATAAACCGGACGATAGTTTGATGAGGGCTATTGCTGCCCGTGCCGCTGCTCGATACAACCAGCCTCCAAAACCACTCCAGACAAAGGCCGTCATTAACCTTGCACGTGGTCGAACAACTTTTTTACTCGCAGGGACCGGATTTGGAAAATCACGAGTCGCCGAGCTGTATTATGACCTCTTCCCCAAGAAAGAGAAAGGCGTGGTCCTGGTCCTTAATCCGTTGGACTCCCTAGGCGACAACCAAGCGCTGGAGAAACAGAAGGCCGGTTATTCAGCAATCAACCTCACAAAACTCACATTCAACCCGCTCGAAGCTGTCAATATTGCAAATGGAAAGTACAACTTCGTGTACTTGAGTCCAGAAATCTATCTGAACAGCCAGCTATTCCGTGATCTCTACTACAGTACAAAGTTCCAAGAGAGGATTGCTTTGATTGTAGTAGATGAGGCCCATATGATTTACGAGTGGGGAGTTGTGGAGAGCAAAAAATGTGGCAGCAAAGGGTCGGCCCTGCGGAGACACGAGGATCGAGGCATATTCAGACCTTCCTATGGGAAACTGGGGTGCCAACTTATGACGCGTGGTGGGGCACCTTTATTACTCATGTCTGCTACTTGCCGTCCAGTGGCAACCCGCGCAATTCTGGACAGCCTCAAGCTCGAAGACTCAGACGTTGATATCATCCGGGGCGAGCTGACCAGGCCTGAAATACGGATAATTCGAATCACAATGGGGTCTTCTCTGTCCTCCGGCCTTGATCTAACAAGGGTGTTTCCACCACAGTCTTGCTGCCCCGACACCGATACAGTACCTACATTGATTTATAGTGGTTCGCGAGGTCGAACTCTCCAGGTTTTGAAGGTCTTGGACTTGGCCCGAGGGACGCCCCACAAATCTGTTACACCTGGTTCCACCTTTGCCCGACGATTCCATTCATGTACAGGGGACAAAGACAAAGCTGTCTGTGTAGAAGATTTTGCAGCTGGGGTTTTCCCTGTAGTGTCTTGCACAATGGCGCTGGGCTTGGGACAGAACTGGTCACGAGTTCGTCGTGTTATTCACATGGGCAGGGGGGATCCTGCAGCTATCCAACAAATGATAGGTCGATGTGGCCGAGACGGGCGTGCAGGATTGGCCATATTATTCATGGAGAAGACTCGTCGAAAGGGAATGAATACTCTCGCAAATTTCTCCAAGAAAGGAGAGCTCTCGGAGGATGAGCGTATGGATGCCCTGGCGTTAACACCTGTCTGTCTGCGGATTGCTTTCTCCTTGGACAACCGGTGAGTTTCACCTATTTTTGTCATTTATTTATGTTTATTTGCTTCTTTCTGACTCCACAGTTTTCCTCCAATCAGCCTAGGTTATATCCCAACAACAACTGACAATGAGGGGTATAAGCAAGAGCAAATAAGAGAAAAGGCCAACAACTTCCCTGCTTGTCTTTGCTCAAACTGTGCCCCGGTCTCAGCAGAGGCACTAATGAATAATATGTACAATCTCAATGTGAACACCTTTGATGATATGGTCAAGGCTGGCCACTCCGAAATGTCGTATGCCATCCCATCTACAGCTTCTGGTCGGAAAAGAGCTGCCCCACATCCGGAGAAGGTCTTGGGCGATATCAATGCTTCAGATTTCATCAAACAACTACATTCGGCATTCATGTCTTTATTTAATACAATCAAGTCTTCATCAAGCCTACTTTTCCCATCTGACGTGATGGGAGACTCCATCCTGGAATCGATAGCGGACAACATTACCGAAATACACACCAAATCTGATTTACGACATATCGTTGGTGGAGAAACAGTGCCGGGACAGCTAGATTGCCTGATGGACGTGATTTCTTCCTACAAATCCGGAAATTTATACCAAGGAATCCTTACAAAGCACCGAGGCGAGGCTATGGAGAAGGAACAAATAGCAAAACATCGAAAAATGGAAGCTGCTCGGATCCGATCAGCTGCATACAGAGCACGGGTTAAGTCGGATAAAGCTCGTCTGATGTTGCTCCAATCTACAGGTGTGGCACTGACAGGAAGCTCGGTGGAAAGTTTTATCGATCCCCAACTGGCTTAGCTACATATCATCCGACTGGTCCGAGGTTTCATGTCCTTCGGATTCAGCTGCTGTGTCTACCAAGTCAGAGTCGCTATTCTTGTAGATAGGGAGATTTTTACGAAAACGATTCAAGTTGGGGTCCTTGTCCCTTATCAGTTGTTGAAGTTTTTGAATGCCGGCAAGATAAGAGTCTTTGATTGGTTGTTTGTCGGGTTTGACTTTTCCGGATGGCCCATGTCCATACTGATCCAATAAGTCACTAGAATCAGCCATTTGAATAAACTTCTCAAGATCTCGATCTGAGAGTGTCACTTTATGACTTTGGTTGACCATCCGAGACCCACTGTCTTCCTGTAGGGCCACGAGCAAGGAACGAAGGAGCGGGATGTTGGATGAGAATAGTTCCTTGAGCCGCTTCACTTGAGTACCTATGCCACCTCGGTTATAAAAGAACTTCAGCCAATAGTTTTGATTTTCTAGGTAATGGTCCTTTGAAACAAAATGATTTGGCCTGCCACTTGGGCATAAGAGGAGATTGTGGCGAAAATACTTGGCCAATGAAGGTGGAAAGACAGTTGTTAATAGCAGTACCATTTGTGGTAGGTAGCACGAGTAATGTGTCAGGCCGTTCAGGGACTGCGACATAACTGACCACAGCCGCCAAACAATTATCAATCGACCAATATCACCTGCCTTTATGGCTCGAGAGGCCTCAATGATAGTCGAAAACTCCTGTAAACGGACCAGCAAGGCGTATAGTTTAGGTTTCTTCCTATTCAATGCCTCATGCCGTGCTGAAGGAGAACAAAATGTTGTATAACATTTCTCCACAATCTGATCCCACTCCTCTGTGTCAATTGTGGGAAGTTCTGATGTTTTGGGTAGCATACTGACACCCATGACGGCTCTATCCAAAAAAATCAAAAAAAACCAACTTGGTGTCAGAATAAATATGAATGCCCAAATATTAAATGGTCTTCAAATCCATAAATGCTCACCGCAGGCAATAGAATATAGTTGCCTCATGTGCCTTCTCAATGTATTGGAGCATCAACGTGAAGTCTTTCTTCTGCAGCGCTTTTTCTGGTGATATCCCAAGAGTTAGCAAAGTACGCCATGCCCCCAAGTCGGTACTCGATTTATGATCACCAAAATGAGTAAGGTATATCTTCTGAGCAATGTTCCATAGTGTATGTGAGGCTCCAAGCTGGAAAAACACGTTATTGAGGTTTTCATGAGGTGCCTTGTTTGGAATACGTAATGCTCTTAGTGAATGGAAGTTTTGACATGTCCCCAAGTCACCATCCATGGGCTGCAAGCGACCAAAAAATTCATCCGCGGTGAGGCCAGATTGCTGCTGAATTGATTGCAACACTAGGCCCATTCCCTCCGCCGAATTGTCAGATTCTTCCATGAGTTTGAGCATATGAATGATTGGTTTTTCTGACGAGATCTGCTCAACACG
>SMGU01002304.1:0-33334 GCA_004348175.1 Puccinia novopanici | reverse complement strand
TTCTTCTTTTTTTTTAAAAAAATTAAAACATAGTGTTTCAATTTGTTTTGTCATTTCTTTACTTGACCATGTATCTACCATTCAAAATCAAGAAATGTGCAAGCGTGCAATACATCGTGAAGAATAAGACCAAACGGGAAACCATAAGGAAAGCAAAGGAAACAATAAGCAAAGCAAACGCTGAGAAAAAAAATGAGATTGTGGCAGAGAAAAAAAAAAAGATTGTGACATAGTGACTGAAGAAACAACGGTGCAATATGAAAAAATGGAGTTAAGCACCTGGGATGGGCAAAACACCTCGGTTGTAATTGACTTTCAGGCAGTCTTCCTGGACCTCATTGCGAAATGCATTGGCTTCAGGAGGAGTCGGTCCACTTGACTCAGAAGGGCCGGTGACCTCCATGTCCGCTTGTATTTCCTCCCAAGCATCACCTAGGTCGCTCAACATGTTGTGCAGGATCACACAACAATTGACCCACCGGATGATGTGCTTCATGTCTTTCTTGGACGCAAGAGCCAGCCGCAGATGTTGGAGCGATGCCCATCTGCCCTTCAGGATCCCAATGGTGTTCTCGTTTCGCACTTGGGACTTTGCAATGCAGTAGTTGAACTCCTTGTTTGCTGGGAAATTTGCTGCCGGAGACTTGTAACTGGGAATGCACGTCTTTGACAATGCGTAGGCCGAGTCTGCTAAGAGGTATTGGCCTACAGGAATCATGTGATCAGCTTGTATCAATATTCCAAACATAAAGAAAATCCAAATAAAAATAATTACCATCTGAAAAAAACGCCGCTGGGTTTCGTTGGATTGCTGACTTGCCAAACACCCAACTGTCACCGCATGATCCCGGCCAGCCGGTCAAGAAAGATATTATGTATTTTTCACAGTCACAAACGACTTGACAGTTGATTGAGTACTGTTTTTTGCAATCCCAGTACACCTCTCCATCTACTGCCGGGCGTTGATACAGTGGAATTGTTGTTCCATCAACGAATCCCACACATCCATTGAAACCTTCGGCTTTCATGACCTCTGAGATTTCTTGCCTCCGTTCCTGATTTGGCCAGCCAATGTACCTTTCGGAGAGAGAATTGAGTGCTAGAATTACTCGGCGGGTCACCTTGATCACAGTCCCCCGCCCAACACTAAGGTTGCGAGAGAATCGGCCGACAGATGCACCATTCCCATTTGACCCAAGTCGTTCCAGAGTCAACACCAGTTGATGAGGTATCGGGAGTTGTGGTCGGCGACTATTGCTGTAGAATATGGGGTGGGTGTAAATTTTTTCGAGTATCCATACGAAACCCGATTTAGTGGTTCGGACGGCTTGCTTGAAATCTTCATTTCGCATGTCAAACATTTGAGCCAGGCTGAACTCATTGTGAGTGTGTCCAGGCCTCTGATCACCTAAGTAACGCCGAGAAATCACCATTTCAAGCAATTCAGATACCTGACCATCAAGCTCAAATATTAGATCAAAAGCGAGTTGCTGGGTTGTTTGGTTGGGGTAAATGATGGAGCCAATTGTGGGCATGGTGGGGAGCTTCAAAAGTGAATCGATAAGTCCGTCCGCCTGGTCGATTTCCAGTAACACGAGAATTAGAAATAGATCTCGTATCAATTGACCTCGTTCGCTTAATTTTTGCATTTTACAACCTTCAAGAGTTGTATTGAGTGCTTTTTCAGTCACGTTATGGCCCAGAAAAATGAGAGGCACTTACCGCTTGGTGACAATGAGCCTTGCGTAGATGTTTTGTAGGTGATTATGCTGGACTTGAGGGGTGGTGAACCAGATAGAGTGATGTGATCTCTGGATAGAGTAGTCGATGGACAAGTTGGTATTGAATTTGGACAGAAGCAGGTTTAGGGGGAGGATGTGGCATCACCTGAGCGTTTCCACATGAGCCATATGTGATAAAAATTCCGGTGTAGTGCTATGCGGATGCTTATAATTTTAGTCCGCAGCATTATGCGCAGCACACGAAAGGTTTCATGTGAGGCTTAAAATAAATTCTGGCAGATCCTTATCGTGAACCCCCCTAATGATAACCAGGTTTCATGACATTAAGAAAGAGAAAGGAACAGGAGGAGAAGAAAGAGTTGAAATTTCAATAGTTTTGGTCCATCACTGGCTTGTTGGGGCTCCAACCTTCCCTTTCCTACCCTGCTGAACCACAGGGAAAGGGTCCCGGGAGGGCAAAATGAAATCTCAATCATCTCAACCCTTGGGGTACAGCCGTCACAGGAGACGCTCTAAGAGCCGGGCGGGCCATGATTTTTGCGGGCCGCAACCACATCCGCCCGGAGCTCAGCCATTCGCGTTCGCTCCCGGCTGGTCGCCGGGAAGACTCATAACCATGGACTCAATCGACTCACTCAACCATCTGGAAGAGCAGTAAGTCTGCCATATCGTCCAGAATGCCACATTAACTCTTGAGCATGAGGTTGAGGATGTCGCTCGCGCTGACACCACATTTTTGTACCACAGGTTTTTCCAAGCAGGTTATCAGGTCGGTGTGAAAGATGGCCAGGAAGCGGGACAGTTGGAAGGACATCAGTTGGGAGACAAGGAAGGCTTCACGTTGTGGGAAGAGTTGGGATACTACTTGGGGCAGGCTCAGGTTTGGGGAGGCATCCAAGATAACACGGGAAAACTCAAGGCCAAGATTCAAAACTTGATCGCTCTCATAGAGGCCTTCCCCACCCACAATCCTCCCGAATCCCATCAGGCCGACATCCTCTCCCACCTGAATAACATACGAGCAAATTATCGAATGTGTTGTGCCAACATGGGGCTAAGACCCAGAATCAGAGAAGCCGTCACACATTCCGTTTGAACTCGTGGTTCAGGTACAATGTGTAATTTCAACAGACTTTTCGGGAATCAGATTCGAACCATGTGAGAATTGTTATACATTTTGTTTATCTAATGGTCTCGTGCATCACCATCAGCTCATGCCTGTTGGGCCCAAATCCATCCCAGCGCTGTTTGCTTTGTCTAACCGTCGACGTAAAAGGCCATGGAGTAAGAAATATCAGCATTAGATGGATTGGAATGGATGCTTTTCATAGGTGACAATTATGCAACACGAGACCCACGATCGAGGTCCTAGTATTTTGAGGCACCGGATGTGTGTATCTTTCCCATTGAGATGATTGGCCAAGATTGCGACTTGGAACAAGTGGCCTTTCGGTGCGAACCTGCGCAGAGTTAGCGATTGAATAGCAGTACTTGTTAAATCCAAAATAATTATATCCATTCGGGAGGTCAAGAAGAGATAACACCCACCCTGAATCAGAGTCATCACTATCCTCATCATCGCCCGGCTCCTCTTCTTCTCGATCCACGAGCCGGATGTGGTGCCATCCGCGGGGATTTATCAGTTCAATCATCTTGACCACTTGAAGGTCCTGCTTGAACGTTCCCAGGGAAATCGAGAGCTTGCAGGGTGTATATGAATCGTCCAATGTGACATCTACAAAGATAGATATTTGCTACCTTCCCCCCAAATAAAAAAACGCAAAGCATCCTAAAATTAGACTGTTCAACTTTGTAAGGTCGGCTCAAAACGGATTGCTTGACCAACCGTCACAATAGTTCTTTTGGGGAACTCTATGCGAATAAAATGAGGCTGTGGCCCTTCGGACCTAGTGGTAGGTCAGCATCCAAGTGTAAGCAATGTTGAAATAGAAAAATATACAGCACAAAGTTTTAGTATTTCCACTACACTGATGGGTGAGATCTCAGGGAAAAGGGAACTAAACTGCCAAAGAGTATGTACAGAGTCATCCCTCAAGTTCTCGACCCCGAAGCCTGGTTTGGCACTGGACACGGACCAGAGCCCGAGATCACCCAAGTCGATTTCATCCTTGCGGGGTAGAAACGGCTTTCCGCCTGGAGGGTTGTGGACGAGCAGGCCAGATCAGGAGAGGAAGGCATTCGCGATGACTGATGATGACTTACAACTGACCAAGGGCTCGTTGGTGTTCTCGCCTTCCATGTCGTGTCGGATTGGATCTTGGTCGCGAAAGTGATCGTCGCCGGTCCCCATTACATGAACTCCCGGGGGATCCCCGGGGTGTTGAACCGATCGGGTGACTCGGCACGGTTCTGCCCCGATCGACTCAAGCCTCCCGGGGCGGGGAGCTCGGCGCTATGTAGAGGATGCCGAGGCGATTTCGCCCGCGTTCACAATTGCCCTCAAATACTATAAAATCTCCGACAGTGGTTTGCCAGAGTGTCGCACTTCGGTGCGCCACGAGGAACCTTGTTGCTTGCAGGTAGTGAATTTGGCTCCTAGTCCCAAAGTAATGTAGATGTTCTTTTCGTCGGCGAGTTTCTGGTGTCTTGCCAACGAACGCCCATGCTTCTCGGGACATCGGATAGACTCTGATGTATGTATGCAGCGCCCGAGTTGGCCAACTTCAAAGGCATGTCCAGTCGCCGTGCGCCCAGTTCATCTCCCATTGTGTTGATGAGCCTTCTTCACTGCTCAGTGCCAGGAATCCACTCATACGACGAGAATGCTCGTACTGACATTGTCCATTAGTCAAGCTTATATATTCACGTGTTTGTGTGTTTTTCTTTTCTTCCGTGGTCTCCTCAGGCAATGAGCCCATGAGCTTAATCTGGTTAACTGAGTACTCTACTACACGCTCATCCCACCCGTGGCTGGCTCATTTTCCCAATATTTGTCCGTCTGCACCTGGATATATACGCGTTTTCCAGACATCATACAGGCTGAGGGTTCATGAGCTCTTGGCCTTTTAGTCTAAACTTGAAAGTCACCTACTCGCTTATAAACACGATGATGCGATCCCGTGTCTACAATCCTCCCAACCCCAAGACATCAATCCAAACGTACCCAACTACTTTTATTGTTTTCAAGCCATATCATGATGTGTGACCCAGCTACTTACTGGGGCACTACCTTGTTCTTCATTGCCTGTTATTTCTCGGCAGGCCTTGCCATCATACCCACTCTTTGGTTCATATTCCATGGACACTCTGCCGCCGCTTCGCTAGGGATATGGGTCACCGTAGCTGATCTAGTACATGCGGTAAGCCGAAGGTCTCATGTCTCCTTATATCTGCTTTCTCACTAAGAAAAAATTCCTGCTCAGGTTAATTCCACAGTGTGGAGGAAGGACGCGATTAATCGTTCGCCCATTTGGTGTGATATCAGCTCGCAGGTAAGACAGTTTTTTTTTTTCGAGCGCGTTCCACTTTGGCCCGTTGTTTTTCTAACTGCTTCCGACGAAAAATGTTTTAGATCATCCTTATATACTCGACGGGCTCGATCTGCTCGTGTGTCTGCATCGCGAAATTTCTGGCGTTTGCACTCTCCCCATCCTCCAGGAATATTAGCCATGAGGAACGTCGACAGATCAATATCCGGAACTACGTCTTCAGCCTGGGGTTCCCCATCATTATGATCCCCTTCCATTATCTCTACTCGCCTAGTCGCTTTGGCCTCGTACGAACGATGGGATGTGAGGCCTCGTACGTTCTGACCTGGCCGACCTTCTTCTTCTTCATCATTTGGTCCCCCATCTTTGGCATGATCGCCGCCGGATATACTGGTAAGCGGATCTCAGGTCTTCACCCTTGTCTCTATGGTGCTCTCCTTGCAAAACAAGGTTGGATTGGGTAGTTAATTATCCATATGCTTCTGCTCTTGTTAGCTTACGTCGGTTATAAGCTTTACCAGTGGAAATACACCAAAGCTTCACCCAAGAATTCCACCAAGCTTCCTGTGTTAAGACTGGCATGGCTCTGCATCACCTACACCACGGCCGCAGTTCCGCTCTCAATCTACTACATGATTGAAACACTTGTTCGCGGGAATTATTCCCCTTTCCTGGTCAAAAAAATCAGGGCCAACGTAAGCGAAATGCACCACCGCCTCTGATGCATGTTCCACTAGACCTTTGTATAACATTGATAAATTACGCTTTTTCCTACAGATCAGTCCGCCGGAATCGAATACGAGGCTTACAAGATGAAGCCGACCTTTTATGACGTCTTGCCCTTGATGGGCAGCGCGATATACATCATGTTCTTCACCTTCTCCGGCGAGCTACGAACCGTCTACAAGAATTGCTTTTGGAGAGCTTACAACCTCGTGCCCAAGATTAATACCACTTTCAGGGTGAAAAAGGACCATGTGGTGGAAACTGGCCATAAGCTCAGTGTTGAAAGTCACACACAAATTCAAATCAATGTCGATGACGACACAGAAATGACGCCAATGCAGGCACAGAATACTCCAAGGTATGCTTCTATCCCGTCTCATTTTGCAACTACTTCATACCGTGTTGTTCAGGAGTTGACGCCCACATCGAAATACGACTTCAACAAAACACCCAGGGATATAGTTACCAACATTCACACCACGAGCTACCCTATAACGCCCTCTCCAGGAACCTCGGAGTTTCCGAATGTCAGATCATCGAAAACAAGCTCCGATCAAACGCTCTGTAGTTCCCCAAATGCACTGACTGCACTCATCTCAAACAAAAATTAAATTTTAGAAAAAAAATATTACTTTCTTATTCAGAAGCCTAAAGTGATTTGAATAGGCTAAATAAAAAATGATTCTGAATCTTGTATTTCTTTCACCACGTGTGCAGGGTTTTCATAATTATTACTTTTTCTTCTCCTTTGTTGTTGAATTTGAGACACAAATGATTTGGAGAGCGGAATCTGATGAGATCCATGAGATGGTTCAATTGTTTATCTAATGAGCCATCTGTTTTCAGTTGATTAAAGGAATAAGGTCTGATCAATGGTGTTGAAAAACCAAGAAAATGGCGAGAGCAGTGAGACACTGTCACTAGCTATGACTGATATATGTTGGTAAGGTGCAAGAAAGGAAGTATTGTTCTCTAAATCAGAACATCAAATTTTTCTCATCAAGTCAAAAACAAATTTGGATATCAAAACTAAGCCGCTAAAGCCTGCAGTCACCAGGGGGATTTTCTTGGCACTTATATATTTGAGTGCCATAAATAGTACAAATGGACCCTTTGTACTTTTTATTGGAACTTCCTATAGTACGAGTGCCCATAGAATTCCCCTGGCGAGTAATTCTGGAAGTTGGAAAGATAAAAATTTCCTTTGGACTGTTCTGAGATATGAGACAAAAAATAGAGATATTCCTGTGCTTTACTAGGGCCCTTTTCCACCCACTTTTTCCAACCCTTCTTATCCTATTGAGGGAACAAAATTTTGCTTTTAATTCTGATAGTGATGCAAAAAATGGGGGCACCAACAGAAGAAAACACCATTCACTCAACTCTTCCATACAAGGAAAACTCTTTGTAATTGGATATTTTTCCATAACAATTTAAAAGCATGAAAGCTCCAAGAGTCTTGGTACCTTTTCAACAGGAGAGAATCAAGACATAAGCCCAAAGGGAAACAAGGTACCTTCAAACCCCCTCAATAAATAAAAAATTATAGAGAAAATTAAAGGATCTCAATATTTCAATTGAGACATGTTTTGGATTCCTTATAGCACTGGAGGACTTCCTGTCACTAGGGTTCCAATCCGGCCTCCCGGATCCAAAATGGGTTCATCCAAAGCCCAAACCGGCCCTGGATCCAATTGGGTTCCTTGGATCTTGGGTCCGGATTGGAACCCCAATTACCCTACAGTAGCACTGTAGGGGTCCAATCCGGCCTTCCAAATCCAGGAAGGGTTCATCCAAGGCCCGAACCAAACCGGGATCCAATTGAGTACCTCTGGATCTTTGGGGTCTGGATGGGAACCTTACCTGTCACCCAGATTCCTTAATCTGGAGCTTCAATTTATAAATTCCAAACTTTGTTTGGTGGTGAATATTGATGACATTCAGGTTCCCACCACCAAACAAAGTTTGAAATTAGATTTAGCCCATCTAGATGAAGCCATCCATACTTAAGGGAAGTCCTCCACTCATGTGCACTGCCCGCAAAACTAGACACTTGAACTATTCCATATTGGTTGAACTGAACTGACATAAGTGGTGTTGAAAGTTGAGTTTTAAATCACATTCTACATAAAATCATAAGTCCAACATGATCAAATTACCAACCACATGAAAGTTGGTGATAACCTTCACTAGAAACACTTCTTGAGTTCTTGGATTTTTTTTTGATTTTATATAAACTTGAGTTTAAATATTAACTTTGAACACCCTAATAATATAACTAAAAGACCTTATATTTCAATCAAATCAGTAGCTTCTAATCAATATAAGATTGGCCAAAAAATATTGAACTAGCCAGCCAATATTGAACTGGCCAGTCAATATTAAATTGGCCACTCAATATTAAATTGGCCACTCAATATTAAATCTGCCACTCAATATTAAATTTTCCAGTCAATATGAGAGTAGCTGGACAAGGCCCATTTGAATGAGGACAAGCTCAACCAGGTGAGCCTTGTTGAAAGTGCATATGCCCTAATTATTTCAAACATTGAAGTGCTTGTGGGTGATTATCAACACCTCAAAGTAGGTAGATCTAATTAGAAATACCGTCTGGCAATGGCTATGTGCTATCTACAATATCAAATTGTCTCTCAAAAATTGAGATCTTTCCTGTAGCTCACAACTTTGAAAAGTTTTGTCTGATACACATATCCTCGAGGAGATATGGCTTTATTTGAAAAGTTGTCTGTTAGAAATTGTGTTCAAATTTACTTACCTCGGTATGGTCCCTTGAATGAACAAAGGTGACGTGGATATAAGTTGACCTGCCAAGCTCGGCTTCCAGCTCATCCTAAGAAACCTGAGCTTTTTGCCCGGACTGACAACCCTCATGAATGTCGATAGTTTGATGATCCATAGTATGACTACCTCCACCAAGATCAAAGCCCCTGGAACACGGACCTAGCCCCATCTTTGGGGTGCTGTTGTCGCTGACGGGGCCTGTGGTGGCATTAGGGTTTCCCCACCCACAATCTTCACCGGAAGAGGCGGCTGCGAACTGCGCTCGTGCGGCCTATAAGTAACCGATTACGGCCCGCCTTGCGATCGCAGCAGCACCAACCATCACACTCCACTCATCAATTCTCACAAGACAAACAATGGGTCAGTCAACTATGTACATGACTAATAATCCTTGCCACAACCACTCTGCTAACCACCCCCCTCGAATGCAGGCTTCGACTTCACTGGTAACGACTACTCCCAACTGGAGCAGCATGTCTATGACAAAAGCTACATTGAGGGGTGAGCCAAGTTCCTCCTCGTTTCTATCGCTCGAGCTTCGTGATGATCCCTATGTTTGGTCCGTGTTTCTGAACACCGTTAACCGAGGCATGGGCGGCTTAAGACCCCGACCTTGCTCTTCGGAGCACCTCGGCACACGATGCTGACAAACTTATATACCAACCCTTCTGATCCCGCCCGACCCCCCAACCTATCTTGTCTTGACGTGAACCATCGTTGACTCTTGTTTTTTTTTTCCTCCCCCTCTCTTGGCTTTGAAGTTTTGCCCCTTCCCAGGCTGATGTGGTAGTATTCCAAGCTATCCCCTCGTCGCCCGATGTGAAGAAATACCCCCAGTCTGCTCGATGGTGGGCACACATCAAGAGCTGGGCAAATGAACACGCCTCTCTTCCAGGTGAGAAGAAGGAATTGTCCACTTACGGTCCTGCCAAGGGATCCACTTCGGCTCGTAAGTCCCCATCAGCTTCCCCAACTACTGGTCCGTTAGCACGTCTGACAGTTGTCTTTGATCTCCAGCTGCTGCTGCCGCCGGTGGCGATGATGATGACATTGATCTCTTCGGCTCGGATGACGAGGAGGTTGACGAGGCCGCCGAGAAGCTCAAAGCCGCTCGACTTGCCGAGTACGCCGCCAAGAAGGCCAACAAGCCTAAGACCATTGCCAAGGTTTGTCATCTTGATTCCGTCCATCCACTTTCCAAACTAATCTCGTATCGCATCGTTGTAGTCCTTGGTCACGCTTGATGTCAAGCCTTGGGACGACGAGACCGACATGGCCGAGCTCGAAAAATGCGTGCGATCTGTCGAGATGGATGGCTTGGTCTGGGGTTTGAGCAAGCGTTAGTCAATGTTCACACTGAGTTGTTGTTTTTCTGAACTGACCTTTTCGCCCTTGTAAATCCATGATTAGTCGTCCCTGTCGGATACGGAGTCCGAAAGCTCCAAGTCAGCTTGGTGGTCGAAGATGAAAAGGTGTCTTTGGACGACCTGCAAGAGAAGATTGCAGAGTTTGAGGACTACGTCCAATCCTCTGACATTCAAGCCATGCAGAAACTCTGAACATGTCGCCATCTGTTTTACATTGTAATCTGATTCCTGTGGCCTCGAAACTCGTGATTCAATTGCAGTAGCCTGACGAAATCCAATCACAGCCCTTTCTGCGCTTGAGAGCTGACTGGATCAATTCCAAAAGCATGTTGCACTAACGCGAAACAGCTAAGAAATCCAGGCAGAGCAACGACAAAGCGCGGACGCGCAACCAATGCTACTTCCTCCTTCTTCAGAGCATCTCCAGTCGAACTTAACGCAAGTCTCCCCTGCCATGGCGCCCGAGTGGTGAAGCACCTGTTGTATTGCGCTGACTGCAGGGAGGGACTTGGGGATAAACAGCTGTATTTAGCGCGAGAGCCCGGGCTTGATTTTGCACATTTGGCAGAGGAACTTCACCCTCCCTGATGTTCCTGACTTTCTCCTAACACTTCTCCATTGCCCTTTGTGCCTATGGACTCTCCTCTTTCTCCCCTCTATTTTGATACCAGTGACATTCTGATAGCTATTGTTTTGTCTAGCTTAACCCATGAAGCCCCTCCAATTTAGAGGGCCTGGTATAGCCTGGCAGGTGCAAGTCTAGCTTAACAACAAGCCCCATCCATTTGGAGAGACTGCCACTGCAGCCCTGCACAGTGGCCTCCAAAGGAGGGGCTTGCATGTAATGTCAGTTATTCTTCCTGGAAGCAAATGCCATTTTGGTGGAGTAAAATTGCCTTGACCTGGCAGAGGTTATACAGCAATCTTTCTTGCTGCTGGATTACACCATTGGATAGGCCTGAATTGTGTCTTTCTGTGGGTCCAATCCACTTCATCCCCATGTCTTATTTCATCATACTAAAACATTTTGAAAAGTGGTGCTTTAACATTTCTTGACACATACAGAATTGTAGGATATTCTGTATTATTCTTTCTTAGTTCAGTCACAGACTAGTTCCAAAACCTACTACCTCCACTTCAATGATAAGGATAGTAGGCTGTTTGCAGCCTCCTAGGGAAAATGAATGGCTGATTTTAAATCCAAGGTAGATGCCTACCAGGGCCCTTTCAGAGCATGTCACTACCCCCTTTACTTCTCCGGCAATCAATGATCTTGTAAAAAAACTACATTATGTTGGTGATACTGGAGCCACTTCCAGGAAAAATATTGGACTTAAGTGACAAGCCTCTCCTTTGGAATTTGGAGGCTTGCTTTGCAAGTCCCAAAGGTGGGGCTTGAGTTAAGGTAGGGTGCAAGTGCACCTTGCAAAGTGAGCCTCCAAAGGAGGGGCTTGCAGCTTAAGTCCCTTTCTTGGTGTGAGGCATTCCAATATTTTGATGAGGAAAATTTTCACTTCCATTTCCTTCATCATCTGGGCTATGTTGATCTGTGCCCTTGAGACAGTTGAAACCACCTTGATCTTATGCATCAAATGGCCCCCAACACAAAGCTCTATTGGCTACTAGCTTAACACAAGCCCCAACTTTGGAGGCTTTTTTGAAAGCCTCCAAAGGAGGGGCTTGCCAGTAATGTCACTGCTGTGCCCTGAGATCAGTAGTGAGTTTTGGTGGGTAAAACTTGCCTTAATAATTTACCCCTCTTCCTCTCACAAGTTTTGTCTGCCACTTGGACCATTGAATAGGCCTCAATGAGCTCTATTTATGGGTCCAAAAATTTCTCCCTCCCCCCCTCCAAACTTATCTCATACCATTTTCAATTTTACATTTTCCTCTCTTTCAAACCCATTGCAAATGTACAATCTCAACTTACATCCTGTATCATATTATACAACCCAATCTTTGGTTTAGAAAATTTGAATTTATCTTTGGAATAGAAACTGCATGCCAAGAAAAACAAAGATCAGGGAATGAAAAAAATTGAGCGCAAGGTTGGGGCACAAGAATCAGGTTATGTTGGGAAAACATTTGGGGGATTGCAAGCCTTATTGAGACCTGTTGGGGCCTCTTCATCACTTGAATCTCACCTAGATGGTTAGGGAGGAGAATGGCTTCTGGCAAAAATGTTGCCAGAATTCATCCCCAAGCCTCAATCTCTCAGGCCAGAGGCTGGACTCTTCTGGCAAGCCCCTCCTTTGGAGGCTTGATTTGCAAGCCTCCAAAGTTGGGGCTTATGTTAAGCTAGATTGGCTATGTGTGTTATGCCATTATAGGTTGAATTTTGAGTTCTTTATGAGACTTGTCATGGTGGTAGGCCTGAACTTGCATATCTTACATTCCACTTTCTTCTGAATACAGAAGAAACAGATGAAAGGATGCACAACTTGCAACTTGAGTAAAGTAATGATTATGGATAGCTAGAAAGATGAAAAATACACAATTTGAAAGAGGAGATTGAAGGCTATCAAGGAAATTTAGAATGGTCTTTTGAGGAGGTGAGATGGTGAAACAAAAAAGTTTGGAGTGAAAACACCATGAATCCAGCCACAGATATCAAACCTCTCACACCAAAGGTGGGACTTTACATGAAAGCCTCTCCTTCAGAGGCATGTTTTGCAAGTCCCAAAGGTGGGGTTTGATTTAAGCTAGTTGTTTATTTCTCTAAGCACCAATGCAAACTTGTTATTTTTTACTAAACATTAAGAGCCTCTGCATTGGTGTGGCATAAAAATCTGGATTATACACATGGTTGGTTGAAGTGATATGTCTCTAATTGGAGCCAAGGACACATGTTTGGTTGAAGTACTATGTCTTGATCAGGATTAGAACAGAGGACATGGTTTTGATTGAAGTTTTATGAATTCATGGGGATTGGAAACAAGGACATGCCAAGGCTGAGTGACCTTTTATGGTCTCAACCAGGATTGGAAAAGTAGACAGATCACAACTGGGAAGCTTTGGTCTCAACCAGGATTGGAACAGTGGATGGAGCATATTGAGAAACTTTTTTGTCTTGACCAGGATTGGAACAAAGGTTAGGAGGAATTATAAGGGTAAATATTTTATAAGTGTACAGTTGTGCATGGCAAATTACTGTACCAAGTGGCCTGCAAAACTTGATCTACCCATATGGGCCAATATGAGGCCCACCAAGGTCCTTGAGCATCCATTTTGAACACATTTTTGGAGCTTTTGGAGTGTGTAGACTCCATATCTATCTTGGCAAAGCAATTGACCCAGCCACTTTTTTTTTTTTACTTCTTGAGCTTCGCTGTTCAGACATATGGGATTATGAGAGTCCCATAGTTCATAACTATGGCTTTATGCCATGGTTGAAAACCATATTCATGGCTTTAGAGCAACAGTTTAGTACATAGCCCCACCATAAACCCATAAATATGGGCTTTTAGAGTGGGTTTTTGCAATTTTTTGGGTCCCAACCATCCGGACACCCCTCACAAGTGGTACAGAAATTTGCCACGTGCAACTGTATTTGATTTGTGTAAGGTTTGAATACTACAATATCAGGGTGTTGGAATTCAGTATTTGGAAAAGTGGTGGAGGGAAATAATTTTGTGAGAAGGAAAAAGGAGGGAAGGAGCAAAGTTGCAAGAGAGGAAGCAAACTCAAGAGGAGGCAGGATGGGTTGCCTGGTGAATCTGGCACAGGCCAAAAATAATTCTGGAACTGGCCAATCGGAAAACTCCATTGGAGTTCAGAACCTGACCAATCATAGGATGTTATTCAGATTCTGGGTCTCAGACCAATCAGAACTCAGGATTCAGGTGGAATACTAGTTCCCCTGCAAAATAAGTCCCTCAGGGAGTTCCCCTGCAGCAAAAATCCCTCACTATTTAATATAAAAGAAGGGCCTCTCCCAGCCAGACTCCCTTTTCCCCACCAACCTAGGAAAGTCTGTCCTGATGTACCAGTTAGTAGCTTTTGGTTAGTGTTTACACCAGGGGATGATTCCTGGCACTTCAATCCAGTTCCATTGTGTAGATGCTCCAAAATTTTGGTTAGAAACATATAGTATGTTGGTAGCATGAAACCCATATATCAGCTTCAATAAAGAAAGTTGAACCATTGTGGAACTAAGTAACATAATGTGTATCAGCATGTACAACTCATCCAGAAATCAAAATTATCTCTGTCATAAGATTTTCCAATAATATATCTGATGAGTTTATTCCCTGATTATGGCAACCAAATCCATATTTGGATACATGGATGAAATGAAAACAGGGGACCATCTAGTGTTTTTGATGTTACAGGGAGGTTGTAGAGCTGAAAACTAGTTTTTTTTTTTGCAAGATAATTTGAGATAAGTTAAAATTTTCTCCCCAACTAATTGGGCTTCAATGAGTTTTAGAGGTTCAATTGGATTTATGAGTTCCTCAGTCACCCGGAAGGCATATTGTTCTGGTTTTGTCACTCAAACTATGTTGCATCCCTCCTGGAACATGAGCAAATCACAGGATATTCTGGTTTCCAAAATTGAAATATAGTCTAATTTTTAAAGTTTCTAAATATAAAAGCTAATCAAGCTTCTCACAGAATTTTTTTCATTTCATTGATTTGAATAGACAAGCATCAAGAAAAACTCCTGTTTTACAAACAATGTTTCAAAAGGAAACCAGGCATGATATGATTCTTCATAGGAGAAACTCTCAATGAGATAGTAAAATAATCTCATTTCAAAATTTCCCTTCCCCACTCCAGACAAAAATCCTTTACATGTTTATTCCACCATTTCTACCATACTATGCCTCAGAAAATCATTTATAACTTTTAATTCCCTAATTTGATCTATTCCTCAATTCCAACATCAAGAATTATCAAAAGATTCACAAATAATCTAATAATAGAAAATTCCCAAGCTATTTTGAATCAGAATTGAATCTGTGCATCTGCTTTGACAATATCAAAAATCCAATGAGGTGCTCATCTCATTAACCTTTGATCTGGATCAATTTCCAATGGAAAACCCAGACATCAATTTAAAGGATATGTTGGAAGTTTTCAAACTTGCTGACACAAGTAAAGATGAGGCACATCTTGTTGATTCACAAGTTGAGAAATAATAAACAAGTACACTCAGGAAGTGGAGGATCCTGAATAGAACAAAAGTTAATTTGCCCAAGAACAGGAAAAGAAATTTCAGAAGGCCTTATTCAAGTAATATTATGTGAGAAGAATTTCAGAAGGAACAAAAAAATATTCTGCCTGAGCCAATATTGTTTCTAACCTTTTTTTTCTCCAGGAAAAAATGAATCTAGATTTTGGTGATTCTGAGAAGGTCTAAAAGCTCACCTATGAGTACAAAGAAGTTTTGAAATGAGTTTTACATTACTAATATGATGTTTTCACTTCATGGAGCTAGTTTTATCCCTATTTTTATTCCCAAATAATTTTTGGTAGCACTTCTTCCCCTGGTATTTCAAGTTTTAACTTTTTATTTGTGGTCCCCACTCAAGTTGCTAAATATTGATTGTATTTAGACTTCATTAATTTTGTGCAATGCAATTTCTTCTTCAACCTGAGCAATTCATTCAAGCCTTTTGAGAAACTTATTGTTTTTCTTCCAAATTTGAGTTCTGCTCACATTTCTCCTGCATTTTGAGTGATTCAAATATCTTTCTTGCTCAAATCAATAGCCATCAAGGTGCAAATATTCATATCAATTATATTTCTTTATTTGGATCAAGGAATTAATGATCAGCTTGGAATCTCAAATTGTTGACCTCTATCCACCACATGATTTCAAAATGGATCTCAATGGCATGAATTTCAATTGGGAATCCATTCTTAACATTCCATTCATGAATGAAGAAAGAATTCTTAAAGCTATGGAAGTTCAAATAGGCAAATTTAATTCATCAATCTGGGAGGTAGCTTCCTAAAGCCTTTTTTCACTTTTCTCTTTGTTCAGCCATGAGCAGAGATTTCTGAATGAAGAATATAGGAGAAATGAGTTTGCACCACATCAAAATTGAGGGGAATACAGCTCAGGTGACATGAAGATAACTCCAAAAGCAATTCAGGCCATACACTCAGTAGAAAGTGATTCAACTATCTGATGAGGACAAAGGGGCAATTGTTATCATTGGGGAGTATCACAAAGGTAATCATGGAATTCCAATGGTTGTTACTGAATGTAACCTGACATTCATTCCCCTCATTTTTTGCATGGTGTTGGATTCAATGAGCAATTTTAACACAATAGAAAATTATTTCTCATATATCAATCCTCCCTTCCTGATTTCTTCACAGAAATTCATAATTTTAATTAAAAATGATGGTATATAATCTTCCAGCACTGAAGGGCTTGCGTCTAATTTAAGGGTTGTGCAAGGGAGCCCTGTTAGTAAAAGATTTCATTTCTTGATTTCCAAATCTGCATAATGTTCCCCAAACAGACACAAGATTCAATTCAAACAATCAAAAAGCAAGGGTGAAACAATCATAATTAATTTTCAAAACCTCTTCAAAGGGATGAAGGTGGAGGATGTGAAAAATTTGCTTCTAGGATCTTGAATTTATGTGGAATACCCCTTCCTTTGGGAATTAAAATTAATGGACATCTTGTAAAGTCTTGTCAAGTATAATCTGGTGTCAGACTCAAAAGGTGTTGTGAAACCCTTTTGCTGAATGGAGAAGGGGATGGATGAGTTGCAAGCTCTGCCCTTCTATGCTATCAGAAAAAAAGACCACCAAGAGTGCTTGGCAGTTTATTTATTGTGATAGGGATGGTCTGGTTCAAGATGGCTGTGGACCAAGTGAGATGATATATATGAGAGTGAGTGAAGGTTGATGATGATGATGAGATGAGATGATGATGATGTTGTTGTTGAGTGGTGATGAGTATGGATGAGGAGTGTTAAGTGATGAGAAGTGATGAGGAATGAGTTATGAGGTGTGAGAGCAAGTGCTTCAACCAGGAATTGAACACAGGTTCTAGTGATGGGGTAATATAGAGTGAGAGAAGGGAGTTGGAATTTATAGAAGGGTGAATATCCTAGCTGGTAAGGGCTCAGGCTCTGAGAATAAGGTTGAGTAATGGTAGTGGGTTCAAGCTCCAGTGAGGGAAATGTTGAATATAAAGGGTTGATTGAATATAAGCGGTTGATAATATATGTAAGGGTAACTAATATTAATAGATTTGAGAGAGACAAAGAAAAAAATGCAAAAGAAAATCTTACCAGATATTGTTGGCATCCTGATGACAATGTCAATTAGCTTCCACTTTGAGTTAATTCCATGGATAGTGAACCCAAGGAAAGCATTCCAATTGGGTGAGGTCCAGGCAATGAGAGTGAAAGAAATTTGTGGCATTGACTGAAGTCTTTGGGCCAGTATTTTTTGGTGGGCAATAAAAATCTCACTGACTTCAGTAGCCATTCCTTTACGCTTCACCATCATTTGAAGGGCTCGAGGATTGAGTGCCCTGATTATATCCAAGAAAGATTTGCATTTGA
The DNA here is from genome assembly GCA_004348175.1 of Puccinia novopanici. Lineage (NCBI taxonomy): Eukaryota > Fungi > Basidiomycota > Pucciniomycetes > Pucciniales > Pucciniaceae > Puccinia > Puccinia novopanici. The sequence goes on along the minus strand of SMGU01002304.1, from coordinate 15,713 downwards.
AAATAGAGAAAGGGAGATTGGCATCAGAGATGAAATAAGCAATAAGTTTCCTAAGAGAGTTTGTGGGGTCCTTTTTCTTGGGATCAACTATATGGTGGATTCTTAGAAGATGGTTGATCATTTATTTGGTACTGTGATCCTTTGCTTGCTTGAGCTCCGTCTTACAGATCTTGCCGTTCTTCAGTGTAATGGTGCACATGACTTTCTTGCAATCCTTTGTTGGCTCAAAGTTGTCCCATACCCAACTGGTTTTGGGGCCTTGGGTAGGGGTGAGGGCTTTGGCTGAATCAGACGGATTCTCAGTTTGACAAGCTGATGGTGTATCCGAAGAAGGTGCAGTGTTTGGAGTGGGATTTGGGTGAGTTGGACGTGGATTGCTGGATGACCTGGGTAAGTGATGGGGTAAATTAATTTCATTGAGGGAAAAAAGAGAAAAAAATGAAAAAGAAAGAGACTTACAATAACAGCCTTCCCGTTTGATTTGTGGCATTTGGCATGGTTCATATACATATTTTGTGCGCTGTATTGATTTCAGGTATTCCTTCCAGCCCAAGTGATCCAAAAGGCAGCTGGGACCCCGAAACCAGACCTTGACCCGCTGGTTTTTTGGCCAAGAGAGATTTTGAAAAAACCACGGGTTGGGACAAATTCTGTCCCAAAAGGGCTGGGTACCTGTCGTGGTCCACCCCTACCTGGGTCCAAGCATCTTTTCAAAAAAAATAGGGGGTTTCAACATACCTCCAGGTGGGATCCCAGGTCAAAAAAATCAGCAATGGGAACCCCTGCCAAAAGAAATCACCTGGGACCTGTACTTTGAGTCCCCTGGAAGCCAAAAATTCCAAGGTCACCTGATTTTTTCAGGTGCGGTTTTAATCAATTTTTGACCAACTCATGTCTTTGTCAGGGTCCTGTTTCTATACTTCAATTTTTCTCATGGCTGTCAATCCAGCCATGCAAAAAATGAGAACAATTGAAAACTTTTTGTATGAATTTTTATTTTATTTATTTATGTGCCTAAACACATTCTGCTATGCCACGCAATGAAAAATAAATCTGCAATGGTTATTGGCTGTAAGGAAAGGTAAGTTGATCATCAGTTTCTTCACTTTAAACTGACTGATAAGCTAAGCTAATGATTTATTGCGGCTTACTTCAGATGGTACGATGCTCCAAGCGGAAGCTCCTGATTATGACACTGGAGACATCTGTAAAGCACAAAATGGTCACCATGTGTCAGATTTCAGCCCCGCGCATGCTGCGTAGAGAGCTGTGGCCGCCGCAGCAAAGCTTCATCATCCTCGCTGCTCCACGTGTGTCCGCTCCTCAGATCTCAACGAGAAACCATCTTGTTCCAAATACTCCTCAGCCTGCGTCGTCACTCTCACTCGACTCCAGTCAGGCCTATCCGAGATCTCATCCGCTGCCAGTCGAAGGACCTGTGGTAATCTATTCTGCCCTCATCCTTCATTTCTTTCTTTGTCTGTTGTACTGATTCTTTCTTTCTAGTGTTCTCTTCTGAGAGTTGTGTGGTGGATTGTTTCTTTTGTTCTGTTTGTTCTTCATTGTTTCTTAGCTTCCTTCCATTCTCAAGTCAGCTCGGTCCTTTAGGTATTTTTCATTTCCTTGTTCTCTGTTTTCTTTTCCTTGTTTCTTGTTTGTTTGTCTTTTGCTGAAATACATCCTTTAGTTTCACCTGAAAATAAAACAGATTTACAGTCTCGCCAGGACCCTAAAACCGAACTAAAGGATTGAAATGGCTGATAACGAAGGAACCTCGTCCAAAGCCAATATCCCTAAGCTGGACGACACAAACTTTCTCCATTGGTCGATGCGGATGAAGGCACATCTACGTCACAAGGGACTCATCAAATACATCACCAAGGCACCGGCCATACTAGCTGGAGCTGCCGCCAAAGCCGTCAACAAAAAACATGCAGAAACCGTCGACATCCTCATGAATTTCATGAGTGAGACTGCGTTTGAGGCGGTGATCACCCCGGACAATGAGGAAAGTCCATTTGAGATCTGGAACGCAATTATTCAACGCTACGCCTCAACCTCCGTCAACAATAAGGGACGAGTATGGCTTAAATTTATGCGATACGAGTATAAGGGGGTGTTGAATCAATTTATTGCGGATATGCACAAGATGCTCACCGAAATCGCACTCGTCCGACTCGGCGTACCAGACAACATCTTAAGTTTTTCGATCTTGGCCAAACTCTCTGAAGACATGTACAATGTCGTGGACAATATCATCATGAATGAAGTAATCGTTGAAAGTCCCAGCGCCACCTTGAGCAAGCTCCAAGAGATCGTTCACCTCGAGGAATCTCGAAAAACTCGATCTGATACTGTCTCGAAGTCGTCGGAGAAGACGAAGGAAGAACAAACAGACTCTGCGGCAGCGTTAATGCACAAATCTAAGAAAGGGAAGAAGAAAGGCAGACGTGGACCCTATTGCCCACCTGGGAAACATAACCCAGAGGCCACCCATGACGCCGAGCATTGCTGGCAACTACACCCCGAACTTCGTTCATCGGACTCCTCTAAACCAACAACATCGGGCAATACACCAATCACTCAATTGGTTGAGGTTGATGATGGCCACGAATCGGAGGTGTCATTGTTGCTCACCGAAGCGGCCAGCAAGCCAACCGTTCTTGATTCCGGAGTGACGCACCATCTGATCAATAATCCAGATGTTTTTAGTCCTACGGCCGAATCCAACGTCAAAATCTCGACGGGAGGACACAGCAATTTTCTGAATGCTACGGCTGTCGGGACCGCAACGCTGATCAATCATCGTGGCGAAAAGTTTGTCCTCAAAAACGCCTTGCTGGTTCCGACACTTACCAGATCATTGATCTCTATCCCGCGGTTGTTCAAGCACGAAATCTCCATCAAGAAAACCGCAGAGAAGGGGGCTTCCATCTTGATTGATAACCATTTTCAACTATTTGGTACCTTAAAGAATAATTTGTTAGAACTCCAATCCTTCCATTTTGAAGCAATTAAGTCTCATTCTGCCTGTTACCAATCAAGTCCAGATTCTCCTAACTGGCATGCTCATCTGGGTCATCCTAATCAGAAGTATCAAACTCTGATGGTGCCTCAATCCCAACCGGTCGACTGCAGTGTGTGTAAATCCTGCAAGCTCAAGTCTTTGCCGTTTGCCAGCAAATTCAAGCCGGTCAAAGAAATCCTGGAAGCGGTTCACATGGATCTTGTTGGCCCCTTTTCCACTCAATCATCAGCAGGTTTCCTGTATTTCCTGACGCTTATTGATCAATTCAGCGGATTTCGAACCGTCAAATTCTTGAAACACAAAAGCGAGACTTTTGCAAAGTTCGTCGAATTTAAATCAGCCGCCGAGAAACAAACCGGACGCACTCTTCGCATGCTTGTCTCCGACGGTGGGGGTGAGTTCATCAATGAGGATTTCAAGACTTTATGCGCATCCGAAGGCATCATTCATCATGTGTCCCCAGCGTATACTCCTCAAAATAACGGAATGGCTGAACGAGCGAATCAGACCATAATCGTCAAAGCCAGGTGTTTGCTGTCGCAATCCAACCTTCCCAGGTCTTTTTGGGCAGAAGCAGTTAATACTGCTGTTCAACTTGCAAATCTCACTCCGTCAGCCACCAGAAACATGCTCATTCCTTATAATACATGGACTGGACGGTCGGTCAACTGGGAAATTCTCCGACCTTTTGGATGTTTAACATACTCGCTCATTCCTAAAGAACGTAGAATCTTCAAGCTTAATCCCACGGCAGAAAAAGGCATCATGCTCGGATACGAGAATGATTTCTCATCTTATCGAATCTACAAGCTGGAAGAGAAGAAAGTCGTTCGTGTTAGGGATGTTAAGTTTGATGAATTCACATTTCCCGGTCTGAAGAATGACAACTCGGAAGAGCAAGATAACTCAAGCATTCTCGATCTGTCAAAAAGTCCACTGACGAACTCAGAACAGTCATCAACCAGTCAACAAGACATTGAAGTTTCCTCTGAAAATCAAGCTGAGACAAGGGCGATGGTGGAAAGTCCTAAAGCTCCCAGAGATATATCTAGTCAAATCTCAACGGATAACATACTCTCAGTAGACAGAAGGGGAAACTCTGTCATAGTGTATCTAACCAAAAATGTTGACGAAAACACGCCAGAATCATATATCCAGGCCATCAATTCTGTCAATTCGTCCTTCTGGAAGAAAGCAATCGAAAAGGAGATCACAAACATGTATGATCATGATGTCTGGATTATAGTGAGAAAATCTGGTGATCAAAAACGGTTAAATTGTACCTGGGTGTTCAAGGTCAAGAAGAATCAACTTAACATTCCGATAGAATACAAAGCAAGACTGTGTGTTAGAGGTTTTCAACAAGTCAAAGGAACCGATTATGATATCACCTACGCCCCTACCGGAAAGCTTGTGTCTCTGCGAATGCTGATTGTTTTTGCGCTCAACAAGAACCTAAAGTTTCATCAAATTGACATTAAAAGCGCTTTCCTGAATGCTCCTCTTGAAGAAGAAATATTTCTCAATCCTCCTCAAGGCGTCAAGGTACCAGATGGCCATATTTTGAAACTCAAGAAAGCGATGTATGGTCTTAAGCAAGCACCATGTGCCTGGCACAAAACTCTATCAGAATGGCTCTTTCAAATCGGATTCAGAAGATGTGAAGCCGAACCATGTGTGTTCTGGAGGAAGGGAACATTCTTATATCTCCATGTCGACGATCTTGCTATCTTCAGCAAGGATCCGGAAGGTTTCAAGCAGGAGGTGAAATCTAGGTTTCAAATCAAGGACCTAGGTGAATCCAATCTTCTTCTCGGAATGAATGTTCTGCAAGAAGAAAATTCTGTGACGCTCTCTCAAAGACATTACATCGACACTCAACTCAAAAGGTTCAACTGTCAAGACTTGTTTCCAGCTTCAACTCCCATGAAACCCAAGGGGCATCTAGTACGAGCAACTAAAACTGAGAGACTAGAACACATCGAATCAGGCAATAATTATTGCTCTCTAGTTGGAGCTCTCAATTATCTCAGCGTCACAACTCGTCCTGATATAACATTTGCTGTCTGCTCTCTGTCTCAATATCTAAATGAACCCGGCTCCAAACACTGGGAAGCTGGAATTCAAGTTCTTCGCTACCTGAAGGGAACTAAGGACATTGGCCTCAAGTTGAAGAAGTCACCAGACGATCAGATCAATCTTGTTGGATATGCTGATGCGGACTGGGCTTCATGTCCTGAGTCAAGGAGATCTGTATCTGGAAATTTGATCCTTCTGAATGACAATGTCATATCCTGGTGATCGAAAAAGCAACCGACCCTTTCATTGTCCTCTTCCAAAGCGGAATATAAGTCTTTGGGTGACATTACCAAAGAAATTATGTGGATCAAAACTCTTCTCAAAAAGATCTTCAACGTCAAGCTGAAAGTACCAACTCCAATCTTCGAAGACAATCAAGGCGCCATCGCTCTCGCCAACAATGAATCTAATCATTCCTGCTACAAGACAAAGCACATGGATCTTCGACATCACTTCATTCGAAGAGAAGTCAGAATCAAATCAATTGCACTTCAATTCGTACCCACTCATCAAATGCTCGCCGACTTCCTTACCAAAGCTGTCGGCAAAACAGCAAACAGACGCGCCTTGCGTGGACTTCAGTTCTTCTCGTCACCTCTCGGTAATGAGCATGGGGGTGTGTCAGATTTCAGCCCTGCGCATGCTGCGTAGAGATCTGTGGCCGCCGCAGCAAAGCTTCATCATCCTCGCTGCTCCACGTGTGTCTGCTCCTCAGATCTCGACGAGAAACCATCTTGTTCCAAATACTCCTCAGCCTGCGTCGTCACTCTCACTCGACTCCAGTCAGGCCTATCTGAGATCTCATCCGCTGCCAGTCGAAGGACCTGTGGTAATCTATTCTGCCCTCATCCTTCATTTCTTTCTTTGTCTGTTTTACTGATTCTTTCTTTCTAGTGTTCTCTTCTGAGAGTTGTGTGGTGGATTGTTTCTTTTGTTCTGTTTGTTCTTCATTGTTTCTTAGCTTCCTTCCATTCTCAAGTCAGCTCGGTCCTTTAGGTATTTTTCATTTCCTTGTTCTCTGTTTTCTTTTCCTTGTTTCTTGTTTGTTTGTCTTTTGCTGAAATACATCCTTTAGTTTCGCCTGAAAATAAAACACCATGGTCTTGGCCATGATTGTGAGGGGATACAACAAGGCTGGCAGTTCTGACAAGGAAACAGAAGAAAAAGAGGACACATTTGAATCTACCTCTCTCCTCTTGGGAAACATCTTTGGTAAAGTGGAAGAATTTTACTCAATCCAGTCAAAACACTACCTCACCACGCATCAATTGATTGAGAAGGCCCCTCTAATCAGTGATTTTTTGCTGAACTGCCTTGAAGCAAAGCAATTCAAGCAAGAATTTGGCATGAATAGAGGTTATTTTCTAAACTTATGTGAAGAGGTCTCAACAAATCCGATTTTTCACAACGACTCACCAAACCCTCAAAGACCTGTGGTGGAACAGATGATGGTTGCGCTCAAACGCTTAGGAACTTTTGGAAATTCCACCTCTGTAGGGATGATTTCTACGTTCTTCCGGGTGGTGGAAGGAACCATCAAACTCTACACTGATTGTTGCATTATGGCCATCCTAGCCCTCAGTCCCCAACCTCCCAAGAGCATCAAAATCTACAAAAAGATTTTGAAGAGGTTGGATTTGAGAAATGCATTGGGGCTATTGATGGGATGCTCTGCATCTTAAAAAACCGCACAGAAAAAGATGGACAAGATTACTATAGTTGCAAAGGAAGCTATGGAATTGTGGCATTATTGATATGCGATCGACATAAGAATATTTTATATGTGTACACTTGATGGTCTGGTTGCTCTCATGACCAAACACTCACGTCTAACTCCAGTCTTACCAAGGAAGCTACCAAATTTCTCTCAGATGGCAAGTACTTGCTGGCCGACTCTGCCTTCAATCCAACCAAATATATTGTTCCAGCATTCAAACACCAGAGAAATCAATTTCTGACTGATGATCAGCACGATTTCAACAGGCATTTGTCCAGAGTGTGTGTTGTAGTAGAAAACTGTATTGGGCTGTTGAAGAACCGCTTCCAAAGCTTGAAGGGGCTTAGATTACGTGTTTCCAATAAGAAGGAGTTAATTTGGGTAAACTACTGGATCATAGTGAGTAGCTCACTCCTTTTTGATTCTCATTTGCCTATGCTAAGCACTTAAACACATCAACTCATATGTTATCTTATTTATTAATTTTTAGTTGTGCACAATCCTCCACAATTTTTTGAATCAAGGAGGAGATGAATTTGATTTTGGCAACATGGAGCTGGAGGATGAAACCGAATCTCCTTTTGATCATTTACAAGACAACCCAGCCACCACCGCAGCAGGGAAACAAAAAAAAGAACATTTATTGCCTGAAGCTAAGAATTTTTGGGAAAATGGTGGAAGTTTTACAATTTAAATATTCATATTTCAAAATGTAAATTTTTCATTCATCTCCATCCGGAAACAAAGCCGCTCCATAAGTCCGACTTTTTTCCAATTGTTCACGTACAATGGGATCAGAGATCATTGGCTTGTTGATATCTTCTGAAATCAATCCAAGGGCAGTTTCTGGGACGAGAACCTTACACAAAAAGTACTCTGGGGGGAGGGGTTGTGCCAGATTGCTTATAAGTTCCATGCTACCTCCACTGAGGAACATTCTGTGAAGTGTCTGGTAGATTACTTCATATCCTTGGACTCCATAGCTAGGAAAAAAATTGACATGATAATTCACCTCGGATAGTTAATAAAACATCAGAGGTAGGCAACATACTATCCAAGTTGTTTGATGTCAAAGGAGTGTATGTCATGAATCACACTCTGTGATTTTGTAGGCCCCAGTTGGTTCCAATTGCCCAAGGCAATGCCCCTGTTTTCTTTCTTGGCAACCATCCACAGATGCTTGCTAAGGGATTCAACACAACTGTTGCAATATAAGAAAAGTCATAAATAAGTAGGTCAATCAGAAAATTAGAATATTTTGTATATATCTTTGACTCACAGATGAAGCAAAGAAAAATCAATAAAGCTGGGCCACCCCTCCTTCCTGCCCAATGGGATCTGCTCAATCTTGGCTCAATGCCTCTGGCAATAGTGGGCAATAAAATGGAACTAGGAGAAAGGCTAATTAATCAACCAATTTTGTGCAGCACTATATTGGTCAAAACTGGCATGCTCACTGGTAAATGCAGAGCGCATGGATTACTTGATAAACTCTTTTTGGCATTTAGGGTATTCAAAATTAAATCTTAAAATCATAGATGACATAAAATTTTAAACAATATGTTGATATGTCACCCCCGAGCCCCCCGAGCCTCATGTCCTCTTAAAATCATAAAATCCTATCCCTCAATCCCAGCATCCACCAACCGGCCCGGAATAACACCCCCCATCGGAACTTCCCCATGCCCGACAACCCGCAGGAATCTCTGCCGTTGGTCCCGGCATCTCAAATTTTGATACCTGCCAACACAACTCAGCTCTTGGTCACACCTATCCCGGCTTCTGGTCAAAATCCCACAGGACTCAACTCGGGTAGCTCACCAACCAACCTCCCTTCTTTGCAACAGGTGTTGCTTCACCTACCGATAAGGGTGGCACCCGGGGTTCGGGACGGGGTGTGGAGGTGATCCCGGACCCCACATCCGAAATCACCCGGGTGACACCCTGAACCCCGGGTGGTTCAGGTGAAGCGGTTGTCAAGTTGACATCCATGATATACAGGCCCATAGCCACATCCAAAACCAACGTTACCGGCCTCCTGACACCCATCCCGCCGCCAACATGAAACACTGCCGAACCAAAGCCCAAATCCCAGCGACTCAATCAGACAAATCCTGCAAAATCAAACCACCTCCGGCCTCCGGCTCCCAGGCGAAATCGGACATCATTGTGATCAACGAAGACAATGACAAATCACAGCCCAAGACAGTTCCACCCCCAACTTTGAAGCGAAGTTGGGTCTGGAATTTTTTTGAAGATAATGAAGAAGGTGGAAGCGCCACTTGCCAAGTCATAATGAGGAACAATCAAAAGTGTGGCCGCTCAATCAAGAAGGATCGGAGCGGGAGCACAAAAAATTTCCACAAGCACCTTTCAACAATGCACCGACTAGTTGACCCAAAGCTCACCAAGAAATTTGACAAATCTCAGACAGACATTGAAAAATGGACTAAGACGTCCACTTTGGCCCCTAAAGTAAGTTTTTTTATTTTTGAAATCCATTCAGAGCTTGCCAATACCACTCGATGTTAATGTTTTTTTTTTGAATGATAAACAGACGATCTTGAATCACGAGTCCCTGAAGACAGCTCTGGTACATTTTATCGCCGATGCGGATCTTCCGTTTTCCATCATTGACCGTACCTTGTTCAAAAATCTCCTCCGACTCATAAATGAAGATGGCATGCCTTTGCTTGACTCCATCAATCGCAAGTTGATCTCGACACACCTCTCTTGACTGTACATCACATTGCAAGAAAAAATCAAATTAGATCACCTTGCTAAAAAAGACTTCATTAGCTTCACTCAGGATGCTTGGACTGCACCCAACGTAACTGCGTTCATGGCTGTAACAGCCCACTTCATTGATGAAAAATTTAACCTAGTGGATTTAACTATAGCAATCCCCCATGTCCAAGGTTGGTACACTTTTTCTTTCCTTTCATCTCTATGTACTTATTCCTCATGTCTAATATTATTATCTTCTGTTGATCTATTTAGGCAAGCATACAGGCATCAACTTTGCCGATATGTTTTATAATGTACTGCAAGATTACAACTTGCTGGACAAGTTGCACACTGTAACTGCAGATAATGCTTCGACAAATGGGAGAATGGGCCAACACCTTCAGGAACAACTGCCCTCCTTCGACGTCAAGGGAAAATTACTCGGGTGCATTGCGCACGTAATTAATCTAGGTGCCAAGGCAGGTTTGGCCGTCCTGGGAGGAATTGATCAAGATGATGAGGCGTACCAGGAAATCTCGACGAATCCGGAAGACCCAGGAGATCCTGAAGAAGCTGCCCATGCGATGATGTGTATTTCGAATCTCACTTCCACTCCAGACGGCATTGCGATAAACCTCAAGACGATCCTCAAGAGAATCCACTCAATGGCCACTTATGTTTGATTTTCACCTCAGCGACGGGATCAATTCCGTGCCGTTGTAGAATTTTCTCAGCCAGAGCTTAGTGAGATGGGTGCCAAATTTGTGTGCCTTGAAATCGATGTCGCTACCCGTTGGAACTCCACCTTTGAAATGTTCAATCGTGCAATTGCTCTCCGACATGCTTGCAATCACTTCTGCAATGAAAACCAGGAAACTCGACCTTACCTTCTTTCGCCAGCTGAATGGGATCAAGCGGCGAACATCATGTCGTTATTGCAACCGCTCAGTGAGGCAACTCACATGCTCTGCGCTTTGAGCTACCCGACGTTGAACATGGCCTTACCAATCTATATCGTCTTGTTGAAAACTTTGAGGCAAGTACAACATGGTCTCTATGACCAAGCCCAACTAATTCAACCTGCCACAAAAATAATAAAAAAATCGAAGGTTATTTTGTCTCCGCCCTGCGAAAACCAATCTACATTTGTGCGATGATACTTGATCCGACCATCAAGGCCAATTTCTGGAAGAAGAACGAAAGCTTTATGGTCAAATACTATCAAATGCCGCTGGATCAGATCATCAAAACATTCTGAGAAATGGCAGCATGTTTTGAAGAAAAGTCAAACAGCTCAGAGAAGTCAAAAACCACTCCAACAATTGCAAGAAAAACATCTTCAAAGACACACGAACTGTTCTCATCTGAGTTGTATGAACCGATGACGGTCCTGGATTCGGTTTCAGCAGAGATTAACCAATATCTGAAAGAAGACCCCGAGCCACAAGACACCCAACCCCTTGGATACTGGGCTACTCGACAAACAATCTACCCAATCCTCTCGCAAATGGCACGTCATTTTTTATCAATTCCAGCTACGAGTGCCGCGTCGGAGCGGGTATTTTCTAAAGGAAGAATAATTGTATCCTGGCAGTGCTCATCACTGCAGCCTGAAAGTATCGAGAAACTCCTTTGCCTTAAGGAGTGGTACAAGTTCCTTAACTATCCAAACTAAGATTCTTCTATCTTTTTTATTTTTTTTTTATTTTTTTATTTTTTTGGACTGAAAAAAAGATGTAGATAGCATAACTACTGGGTTTCATTGCATGAGAAACAAGAAGAAAATACATGAAAGTAAGAAGAAATGAATTATACACAACAATCTCTTCTCCAAAATGTCCCTTTGCCTGTCTGGAGGACAAGTCATTGCGGCGGTGCCGTGGAGTATTAGGTTGTTGCAAACACCCGGGGTTCGGGGTGTTCTCTGAGCCCTATCCCGGACCCCAGCACCCGGGGGGCATCACCCGGGTTGCCACCCGGGTGGCACCGTTCGGGTGCCACCCTTACCTACCGAATGGTCCAATGACTTGGATGAATACTCATCCACTCATGTAAGTAATTTTTTTTATTCCCATGACTCTTGTGGTGGCCTGAAAACCCATCCCTCATTTTATAAGGCAAGCATCTGCTCAGGGTTCACCGCTGGTACCCTTAATCCATCCATTCATCAACCCCCAATTACATCCGTCCGCGTCACCTGTCACTCCTGGCTCTCCAACAAACCCAGCTCCCAGCAACGATTCTGCGGCACCCAAGAAAACCACGCGGCCGGGGTCGCGGGGTCCATAAGAAAGGCAAAGGGAGTCAGGCATCCTCCCAAAAACGTGCACCGGTGTGCTCTTGGAGGAACATAAAGAATAAGGACGGCAAGTCCTTGTTGGATTTAATTGTGGAATGGCTTACCGTCGAGGGGAATTTTGATTGATGGCGCTCCAGTGATACCAGTAAACGTGATGTGGCAGAAATTATTGCCACCTTCCTGAACGACAACGGGTTCCCCAACAGGGAATGGAAAGGAGTCGAGCAAAAAATCACCGCTCTTGAGAGGAAATTTCGCGAAGCTTTACAGTGGCAAGAACAGACCGGCCAGGGGATTATGGGTGAGGCAGAGGCAAAGCAGCTGGCTCAAGGCAATAATGGCAGTGATGATGGAGATGAGGATCACGTAGGGGCCGCCAGAAATCAAACGGAAGGTGTGTAATCAGATTCATCTTTTTTCCTTACTAGAGATGACTAATACAACTTGTCAATAGCATACATCAAAACAATATGTCCTTATTTCTTTGATTTGGAACCTGTGATGAGTGATCGACCTAATGCGCATCCCTTGGCGCAACACAAGCTGGACGACATTGATGACGAGGAGGATTTAGATCATGCATTGGATGTGAATTGCGCGGACAGGCAAACATCTGATGTCTCTAGTGTGGATGGGTTATCTAATGACCTTAACGATCAATTGGTTTTGATATCTCAGCCAGCAAAGGACTCACAAGAGATTGATCAGAACCAAATGGCAACCAAATCACTTAATCTTAGTCAACAACCCAGCCAGGTCACAGGTGCTCCTCGGCGAGGAAAGGATCAGCCTAGAATTGATATTACTCACTCTCAGGCAGCCTCCTCCAAAAGAAGACGGACCTATGCTGAGGACTTTGCCGATTGGATTCTACCCTCAAAGGATGACATGCTTCAAGAGCGGGCTCTAGACTGCGCAATCATAGAGCACATGCAGTCGTCGGACCAACATCTAGTTAATGCAGCCACACAGATTGCGAGTGTGATTCGCGGTGATCAAGGAGAATCCAGCAATAATCCTCAATTACTCGATTTGGCGATTCGCGAGAGGGAATCGCGAAAGGCTCTGAATGAGATGGAATTGCGGAAAACCGAGCTGGAATTGAAGAAGTTTGAAAACAATGTAGTGCGTCAAGAGAAGGATGCTGCCGCATTTGATTGTGCACGCATGATTCAAGATTTTTTAAAGTCCAGACTATCCTTACCTGAAGCTATTAGAATAACTAATGATCTCCTGGGGACTCAGGAGAGCAGAACTCAAAACTGATTGTTGTATGTGATGCAATCATCACTCGATAAATGAATTTTTTTTTTCTTTTTTTTTTTTCATGAAGCAATCAATACGGTGTTTGCAAGATAGTAAAAATGAGTTTATTGTGCAAATTATAAAGATAAATACACATAAGAATAACCATAAAAAAACTAATCAGAAGAAAATTGAATACCGGGCGTTTGATGATTTTGGATAAACAAGTTGAAAAGATAATCTCGGTGTTCTGTATTTTCACCATAAGTGTCATCATCTTCCTCACGTTGATCAACTGGTTCAAAGGTATTGCCCATTGTGTCTGTGTTGGAGGGAACGAAAGTGTCTTTCTGCTCCAACATCATGTTGTGCAGTATAACACAAACACAAAGCCATACCACTAACCGTTGCGCCGTGCAATGGTCCTTAAGCTTCACTCGAAGGTTCTTCATCCAGTGCCACCTGTTTTTCAGCATCCCGATGCAGTGTTCCACTTCCACACGCTGTTGGCTCAGGTGCGTATTAAACGCTTGTTTATCAGGTGTCAAATTCTGGCCCCAAACCCTTTTGAAAGCTGGTATGACCGTATATGAAGCGCTATACCCTGAGTCAGCTAATAAAAATTGACCCGGCGAAAAGAAAGCACTCGTATTTGTGTAAAGCTGCGATAAAAAAAAGTCAATGTCATTTCCACACTACATCGTTGGCAAGCAAGACTTACTTTAGAATACTTAAAAACCCTTTGATCATGAGCACTCCCACACCAGCCATGTAGAGAATAAATCACCCTTCAGTTGCGATTACATACAATCATAGAGTTGAGGCCATAGACCATCTTCCTCATCCAGTAGTCTTCCTTGTGATGAGTTGGGGCAAAGAATAATGGGATGATTGTTCCACCGACCAAACCGACACAATTTTTGAAAATTGATGAGTCTGCGTTCTGTGAGCAATATTGCGCCTGTTCCTGAGGCAATGGCCACTTGACATACTTTGATTCCAAGTCAACGAGGGCCCTCAAACAACGATTGGTATAGTTTTCAACAGATCCTTCTGTTGAATAAGAATGATTTGGGTTAGAATTGAGAAAAGAGTGATCGGAAATAGAAAAAACATACCTGAAATGTTGAAAACTTGAGCAAGTATATGTGGTGAGCCTCCATTACCGTTCAGCCCAAGATGCGCCAGAGCGATGAGAAGCTGCCACTCCACGGGAACTTGTGGGTGGTTCGAATTATTCCAAAATACATAGTGATCACATATTTCGCTGCACACAAAGGCAAAAGTCGAATGATCCATTTGCGCCTTGAAAAATAAAATCATGAATAACTTTACAAAAGAATATGTAATGAACCCAAAGGTGACTTACCCATCTTTGGAAAAAAGTATCATTGTTCTGTAGCATCACCTCGACAGTGCGAGCCAGAGTAGCAATTCGGGGTCTTGCGGCTCGGAATATCATGTATTGATGTTTCAAGACAAGGTCAAACGTGTCCATTAGCAACGCACAAGTGGAACGCCAGGTTTTGACCTTGAGATGGTGAATTTTCCAGTTTATGACGTGTGTGAGTTGATGGTTGCGGCCAGACATCAACCAGGCGATGACACCAACAAGGACGGATTGATTTGGGCGTGACTTCAGGAGCGCTAGCATGCAAACCGACAGGCACGGCATGATATTGCGACTGGCCAAAATGCGCCGAGATGGGAGTTTCCGCGCATGATTTTGAAGGTAGGACAGGGAACATATTATGAGGTGATCGAGGTCCTGAAGAAACTGAAGTTGATCAGACTTGCAAGGCATGATTGTGGGGAAGGATGGAGGAATGATCGGAGGTGTTGTTATTGATGGGGAGACCAGACGTTGAGGAGTGCTAATGCCGATTGGCCTGTACCTACCGGGGGAAGAAGAGGTTGGGATGCCGGAAGGGAGTCTCAGAGTTGGGGTGCTGACATATCAGCATAAAATCTTAATGCCTGCGAAAATGTCGATTATGATTTTATGTCAAGTTTTTTTATGATTTTAAGATTTAATTTTGAAGACCCTAATTGGGGTTCCTCTTGAGAACCAAGCCCATCTGAATTAACTGATTGGATGGGAATTGGGGGAATGGCTATCACAGAAAACACACATCTCGTCTGTAGAAATAAATCAGTAATTATTGAGTTATTGACCAATGATCTAATCATGATCCTGCGTCAGGTGCCTCTGGGGCAGGGCGCAAATCCGGCAAATCACAAAACGCTGGATGTATGGTGCTGTTGGGCTCAGCATCTTGCAAAGACAATCCATGCGAGGTGAGATCCTTCTTGATGTGACTGAGAAGGGTAAAACGAGTAAGCAAACAATCTTTCCTGTTGATGTCAGTGGCGCCGGAGGCACAAGAACTTGCACACGATGGAAGAGTCGGCCAGCCGCGAGAATCATTCATCCTTCCGCAATGCCATCTTCAGGTGGGCTTGAAGCCATTAAATGTGGCTGAAGCCGCAACAAACACTGGGCAAGACATTATGTATTTGCCAGACACCATTGATGCCCCGACTCTTGAAAAGTCTAAATAGCCCTGCGGTTCTGCCGGATAGGACTTCTCCATCCCTCACCCCCACCTAACTACATC
>SMGU01002302.1:0-10373 GCA_004348175.1 Puccinia novopanici | reverse complement strand
GTGTCTCACAGAGAGGCCTAGTTAAGGCTCGCAAGGCCCTCTCACGTAACAAAAACAAGAGGGCAAGTCAGTTTGCAGCTGGTGGCAGTTGACATGCAACATGTACAAAGGAGAGCCGTTGTGGGTTGCAGGGCAAGGCGGCATAATATGTATTTGCTTTATTCTCCGGTCGACATGAGTGAAGTGTTTGTTAGGTCGGAGGGGAGATACGTTGCGGGTTGTTTTCTGCCCCCAAGGGCAGCATAAATGTATAATTGGTGGCGAGTAGTCTCCATGTGGACAACTAAGCATTCATACAGTATTCGTAGTGATGATCTTCCATTTGGGGAATTTCCCGGCAGGATTCGTTAGGAGCTTGGTGTTGTTGATATTTATATTTCCTTCGATAGTTTCACCGGTGGATAGTTTCCTTAGGATACATAACAGAAATGATGCGGCCGCGTCTTCTGGGACGGATATGGTACTCAGGCCAACGACAAGGTTACATAAATAAATAACTTGCGTCGGAACTGCTCAGTCCACTCTTCTCGGAACTCAGGACTCCCAACAACACCAACTTCTTCTCAGTCTTCCCTGAACATCCTACATATATAATAAACACGCCTTTTTCCACTTCTTCACTCCCACCATCGCCTCCACCAACCCCTTCATTCCCCCCATTAATTATCTTGCAGCAGTCTCACCTACCCAATAATTAGTTATGTCCTCTGCCGGCCAACCTACATCGAGCCATGACCCGCGACGCTTTCCGATCGTAGCACCAGCCCAGAGAGCCATCCCATCGGCCGCGATGGAAGACCAACAAGCGCTGGAAGTCAGGCAAGCAGCGGCCCTGCCGCCTCTGTACGTGCTGGACGAGATGCCGGAGAACTGTTACATCCCCCCAGAGATGTTTCAGGCCCTCTATGGCGCCCCGGGAGGGCCGCAGAGGACGGTGGTCTTCGCGCACAAGTTCATCGACCCCGTCACCGGCCTCCCCATCGACCGCATGGTCGACCAAGAAAAGATTCAAATCGACGACCACGAACGCTTTGCGACGGTCGACTGCGAATCCCCTCCCCCTCCTACACAACATACAAAGAATAATAGTCCTCAGCTCGTCGGCGGTAGTCGCTTGCCTCCTTCCTACCAATCCAATGCCCGTTCTCCCTCACCATCCCCGCTTCCATCCTCTTCGGCTCCAACCAAGTTGCCCGATCAGCCTCTCACCCAACACCCTACCAGTCCACCCCCCTCGGGCGACGGCAGCACCTGCCCAGCGGGACGCCTGAATGCCAAGCCTCCATCGCCCCCAGCAGAAGTGGAACGCAACGCAAGCCAAGCCTCTTCGTGTGCCGCCGCTGCTTCCAACCCGCCACCCCCTGCACCCTCTCAGGCAACCGCTACGGCTCGGGTGAGGACTCGCTCAGCTCCGCACCGGGCAGCCCGCGACCTCAAGCTCGCCCAGGTCACTGTCGCCTCCGAGGCCCAGATCCGGCCTCGTACTCGCTCTGCGTCGCGTCAACCAGCACCCGGCGCGCCCAACCGTCCTCTCACTCGCTCAGCCTCGTGCCAACAACTCGGCGGCGCGTCCAAGCCCACTGCCCCCTCTGGCGCGTCTATCCGTCCCCGTACTCGCGCTGCTTCGCATCAGCAACCCCGCGGCGCGTCCAAACCTACGACCTCAACTGCTGCATACCAGCGTCCACGCACCCGCTCAGCCCCGCAACCACCGTCCAACAGCGCGCCCCAGCCGACTGTGCGCTCTGGCAGATCTAGTCGCACCCGCACTTGCTCGACGTCGCGTCCAGAACCCCTGTCTCACCCGACTGCCGGACCAGCGGGGCCGAAGAGAGGCCGACCGAAGCGCGTAGTGTCGGGGAAAGAAGCGGTGGCTCAACCGGCGGCGGTCTCAGCGGCGGGTCCGAGGCGGGGCCGGCCGACGACGCGCTCGGTGTCGCGGCCGAAAGCGGGCGGGACGTCCGGCCGAAAACGGGCCAGGCCCCACGACGACGATGACGGAGCCGCCGAACTCGCAGCGTCCGCCCCTCGTCCCAAAATCCGCCGCCTCCAAAAGCCCCGCGCCGTCTCTGGCCCCCAACCCCTCCCACCCCCCTCCTCGCTCCCTTCCAAGGCCCTGCCGTGCCCCAAGCTCCCTCCCCCCATCCGCTCGACCCGCGCCTCTAAACCTCGCTCTTGCTCCTTGAAATCCGTCTGACTTGTCTTCCCCCCCTCCCTCTCCCCATGCTTTTCTTGCTTGCTTGGTCGTCTTCTCCTTCCCTTCTTCTTGCTTGTTTGTTCGTGTGTGTGCGCGTGCCCTTGTATCCTCCTTGTATGTGTACCACCATACACCGCCCTTCCAACAAAGAACAGTCTTGGATACACTCTTGTTTTTTCGCGCGTCCAAACGCCTATTGTTTTTTCTTAGTTGTTAGTTGTAATCAGGTCCGCACGGTCATCTTAACCCAAAGGAAAGGAACCACTTTATTGTCCGAGAGAGTGAAAGAGCGAAAGAGGAGCCTTCTGTGACATGCTGATGTGTCGGCACATCACACAAAGTAGAACAGCAAAGCTTTTCCATAAATATATATAAATATGATGATCGTGCTCACAACATGCCAGAAATGAATAAATAAATAAAGAGTAATGCAAGTGAGAGACGGGACGCAAAGCAGCCCTACAAGAAGCTAGAGAAAGACCGAGGATGAGGTTTGGTTATTTTTTCTACGTCGTTGAGACGAGCCAGAAGGCGAGCAAACCGACGAGGAGACTCGTGAGGAGGAGGAGGAAAGTGGACGGGGAGAGCAGTCCGCCGAATGATGATGATGGCTTCTGGTCCATCGTCACGCGCACCGAGCTCGTCACCTTGATCTTGTGTCTGCCGCCTGGATCCGTGTTTGAATGGTTCCATATCAAGAGTTGGCTCTATTAAAAAAAAAAGGTCAATGAGACGGATTCGTGATTGTATTGGTAGACCTTATCTACGCAATCAAAACAATACATTTTGTTTTTTGGGGCAGGCTTCAAACTAGGAAGCCAGAAAGAAAAGACCACCTACCTTCACATCAAAAGTATACGTGCCATCGCTGAGATTAACGTGGATCTGGTCGGGCGGGAATCGTAGCGTGGGCAAAAAAATCTCCGTGGTTGTGGTCATGAAATGGCTAGGCGAGTCGGGGTTCTTGTATTCGAATTCGAATGTAGACTCTTCGGGGTCATAACTTGATCTACATGGGATCCCCGAAACCTTTTGCGCACTGGGTCTCTTGAGAAGAGCATCCAAAAATCGCGGTTAGTATATTAATCGTGTTCGAGAAGATTGCTCCTCGAGTTTGCGAGACTTACAATTATGGCCGACAGGATCCTTGGTTGACTGTGTGCACTCGATCCACCACTATTTTCTGATTGACTAATGAAGCTGAAGTTTTCACCATTCCAGCCATCCCCATATTCATCGGTATTGTAAGGATTGAAGTTCCATAGTCTAGATTGATAAACACATCAGACGTTGTTCTAGGATTCGGGAAAAAAAACACTCAACCCACACATAAGAAACCAAGTTGGATTCACAAGCCCCAAGTAAGGCGTTCATCTGATGATGCTGCCAGTAGAAATTCCCAGTCGAAAACGCTTCTCCTTTGTTCAGATCCATGCAAATCCCTAGTTCTCCAATTAGACATGGGATTTCACCGAGGTTCTTGTAGACCGATTTGACAATATTGCCAATTTGTTCCGCATAGCTTGAAATCAACGATAATTAGATCACACAAGTAAATTAACACGTGTGTAAGAGAGGTAAAACTAATTCAGTTCATGCAAAGACTGACTTTTTTTTGGCTGCAGCATGACCAAAATGCATCCATTTCCAAATTGGTTTTTTCTAACGGAGAACGCAGAGCAAATGAAGATCGGAGATTAGCGGCAATTAAACAAAGGCAGCTTATTGTCAGTTTCCAGTACCATACATATCCC
This sequence comes from Puccinia novopanici, assembly GCA_004348175.1. Taxonomy (NCBI): domain Eukaryota; kingdom Fungi; phylum Basidiomycota; class Pucciniomycetes; order Pucciniales; family Pucciniaceae; genus Puccinia; species Puccinia novopanici. The sequence continues at coordinate 6,422 of SMGU01002302.1, read as the reverse complement.
TTGGACGTCCATCGTCAAGGTACCATGAGACTTGTGTACGAGGGAGAATAAGTCGTAGAAGTGTGGTGCCGCAACAAGGTTTTGGGGCCGCTGATCATGCTCCCATTTGGGGTAAAACTAAAAATAAAATAAAAAGCTGATTGAGCCATCTATCTGCTAATCTGATGATACTTTGAGTGCAGCTTACTTCATTAGGGATGGGTCCCATCGGAATGATCCAATCAGACCGGTGGGCTTGAATTCGTTTAGCAAACCTGCTGACGAAGGGGTATAATGCTTGACTGTAGAAATCAAATGGTTTCCCAGAAGCAGGATCTATATTGAAGTGTCGCGGTTTCAAGATAATCGGTTGTTGCCGTTTCTCATCCCATCGCCAGACACCATGTTCTTGCCAGATGCATTTAACCGAGCGTTGCCACGCTCTGACTTGAGGTTTTATACGTCGGCTATGGAATCTAAAGGAAGGGATGGGCCAGATTGGCGTGTAAACATCTATTCTTTGAGAGTGGCCATCTCCTAGAGCTACAGCTTGGAGGAAAGACGGACAATCGCGGATGAAAACTGCAGGTGATCATTGAGAAATCTGATTTAGTTAGTTTGGTGTGATAGGTATAATACGGCTGGGACATTCCACTGACGATCAGTCATCGGGTTCCATTGATAGGGAGAATATAGATTTATGAATCCTCTGTGAGGCTCATTCATCGGCTGGAAACACTTATAATTAGCAAGGTACCAATTTATGGTAATCACATTAAAATAGGTAGAAGACATTTCTGTGACTGACTTCGAAACCAATCACGCAATGAAAGCGGGACAAGGAGTCCGCTAGTTGGCCAAAGGCTTCGATCATACTACCTTGCAAGAACTGTTGTAAACTCATCAATTTTTCCCCGCCATCCTCTTTTTCCCATTGACGATGCAAGCTCCGTTTGACTTTCCGATTTGGGGCAAACGCATCCCCGGCGAAGAAAAGGGTGAACATTGTTCCACTATGCACAAAGAATCTAGTCAGTTTAATTTATGGAAAATATTTAAGTTGGGATTATTGTCAAGGTAAAAAAAAACCATTTACGCAGCCAATTTTTGATAGCCAGAGGGCCAGACTCCCTTGGGCGCCCCGAGCTGTTGGAGAGCAGCGGCAGCCGTTTCTGATAGATTTGTGATTTCAAAACCGGCGAGTTCGAGTGTCCAGCCGGGTGCGCCCGAACCCCCACAGAACCTGCTCCAAACATCCTGATGGGCGTCGATGAGGACTTTGAGGCCATGTTGTTGGCACAGCTGGACGAGTTGTTCGATGTATTGGATGTACTCGAGATCATAAATTCCAGGGCCAGAATGTTCGAGTGCCTCCCAGCAGATTACGAGGCGGATGAGGTTGAATCCCCAGTTGACCAGTTGGGAGAGATAATGGGATGCATGTTCCAATCGCAGTGGATGGCCAACAAAGGAAACATCACGGTGTTCGAAGAACAGTTCGGCTTGGTGGGTCCGGCCATCTGGTTTCGAGGGTAGTTTGGAGAAGCCGGAGAGGGAGACCCCACGGAAAGAGATAATCTGCCCTGAGTCGGTGTCGACGAAGTGTCTCCCATCGAACGAGACCGATGAGCGAATGGGACTCGTTGATGTTGGTGGTTCTGGTTGAGAAGCAGAACTCATCGTCTGAGTGGTTGATGAAGAATTCTCCCACAAAGCTACTTTCCACTGTCATCAACCTAATTAACCATTAATCATCACTTGCTTTTCACCCAGTATCTTCCCGTTAAGTCTTCTTTTCCTCTAGTCATCTCCCTCTTCTCCTTGTTCTCTTCTCTAGGGTTGATTTCTGAATCAACACTTACCTCTCATCTGTTTCTCTCCCTTTCTCTTTTTTTTTTTTTTTGGTGGTTTTTCTAGTCATTAAATAAAACCACATAGGTTTCCATTAAAACAGCCTTGGCTCAATGCGTAAAAAATGTGGAACTGGTTCTTCAAAATACATAGTCTTACCAGGACCCACTGTTGAGTCATCCAGTTGAGGTCAGAGATTACATGGCTTACTCCAGTTCTTATCTGATGTTACTGGTAGAGTTTCTTTCCTTTTCTTTAGTCTGTTTATTGTAGTTTATTTCTTCTTGAAATACAACTCTTTAAGCACCCAACAGGTCATGTCATCCCTGTCATATTCAACCATCTGCATGAATTTTGGCAGCTCAAGTTGCTAGGTTTTTGTGCAGAGCAACTTTGCCAAAAATTCAGGCAAGTCACTTGCACTCAACTTTGGAGCCCCCTATTATCTACTGCCAGCAAACATGAATTGAACAAGTTTATACTATTTGGTCTGAGCTGCACTAAAACTATCACATGTCTACAAGTCAAAATAATCTAATTTAATGTATTTTGGTAGGGTGCAACCAACCCAGATCAACTAGGATAAACACAACCAAGTGAATTCTTCTGGCAGTGTCAGATAGCTGAGTCTTGTTCCAAATTGTGCTTCAATGTCAAATTGTTCAATTCAACAACATGAATTCTGCCCTATGTTGTATGATCCATTGTCAGAGGTTGGGAATAGTTCAATGGTACCACTTTTGTGTCACCCTTTCTTTCTTAGCTGGAATCTGGGAGATATATAACCCCCCCACGCAATACTTCCAGGTTAGCATGTTATGTTTTCGCTAGGATTATTGATGAGATGATTCGGCTGTGTTCGTGTTGAATTCTAGTGGCCATTGAGTTGTGTGATCATTTTTTGTTTTTGTTAAAAGGCAACCTCGAACTTTGGAAGAGAACCATCTTATCTTCCACATGGCACTCACTTCCAACCAACGATTCGGCTTGAGGATACTTGCTGGACTGACGGTCATCTGGTTCCTCAAATCTCTGCTATTTTCATCCCCATCCAAGGTACTTGTCCATTTCCTCTTGTGCTATCTTCACTCTCAACTGATGATCCCTTGTTACAATCTCCACTTTGCGTAGCGAAACCCTTCCGTGCATTCAGAGATCGCCATTGCCAATGTCTTCGAGAGGGTCACCAGTGGAACACCACTCGGCTCTTCTGCGCTGAATCCGCAGAGATATTCTTTCCTACAATCCCGTATCGGAAGGGACGATACGCATGACCTGTTTGACACCGATATCCATGCAGGCCTCGAGGACTTTTGGAATAGGTTCCAATTGCCCTTTGCAACTGCCCCCGAGACGGTCCATCTGGACGAACAGGTCATCAAAGGCACCGTAGAAGAGCTGTTGGCATTCAATGGATGGGCCGCCGCTGCATGTACCACACTCACTCGTCCCTATGCTAGTGACTCGGAGGATCCTTATTCAGACCTCACCAAACCTGGCCAGCGGTACTTCTTTGCCCTCGTTGTCCATTCTGCCGATCACTTCTTTATCGATCAACTCGCCGTCGTCGTCCAGGCTGCTCGTAAGCTTGGCACTCAAGCCATCTTTGTATCGGTCGTGGATTATGCCAGCACCGACTCGATCCCATTCCTTTGTGATCTCGCCGAAGCTGTCATGATACTCCTGGGGATCCCTTTTCGAATTAGACGTGTCCCTCCAATGACATCCGATCCTGCTGCCTCTTACTACCCCCTCGAAGAAGCTTATACACGTAATCTCGCCCTGGACCCCTGTTTGAGCTCTACGAACGTCGTCAGGTTTCCTTCATCCGTGTCATCTGGCTCAAGGGCTTCACTTGTCCGAATGATATCCTAGAAACTCTCAGAATCAGTATCATGAACCAAGCAACAATGGTTTGTGGATGGATTGGAAAGAGCATAACGGCTTTTTATCTACAACGATCGGTTTTACCAGTTTATATTCCATCGATACTTCACAACCCCAATTCATATATCACCAATTTCCTTCTCTTCTCTCTTTTTTTTAGATGGCGTACCAGAGATTTGGATGGAACCTTTTTCGGGGATCCAAATCGACATCTCCAATCGATGAAGCCCCCCGCGTGATGCAGAAAGCGCCGCACGCTACCAACAGCACTTACCTTTTCAGGTGTTTGTTGTGACTGGATCCCACATCGTCGATCCGATGATGACTTATTACGCGGGAATTCACTACCGATCATCGGTTGCGGGGGTATTCAATATCACTTCCGCGGGCTCGGGAAGTCGCCGTATGGACTGAAGGCCTTGTATGGACTCATCCCAGATGCTTCTGCCGAGACATATGGCTCATGTCGGCAAGGAGGAGTCAAGGAAGCTGCGCGAGAGCCAAGCAGCGAGGCAAATCAGGCAAGCCTCGTGGACTATCGAGAGAGCTCGAAGACCTGATCCGCGTCGTCGCGCCTCGCCTATCAATTCAGCCGAAGAACCCCTCCACCTACTCGGCCGAAGAAGCCCGCGGCATCGGCAGAAAATCCTGGGAAGAATCCAAAGGCAAGCAGGGTAACGTGGACCTCGTTGACCATAACGCCCACCTTCCTCAGGCGGACTTTGACCAGACCGACGGTGTCGGAGCTGGTCGAGACTTGGCCGCAAATGAAAAAAAGAGGCGGCAAGAAGAAGAAACAAGATGCCGCCGATCCACCGCTCGTCACGGACGACAAAGCCGTTGGTGGGAAGCCGCTGCCTCAAGGCAGCAAAAATTCAAACGAGATAAGCTGGCCGAGCCCCGTGGAACAAGCAGTCCCCGAGCAGGACATCCCGGAATCAGCGGCGAAAGGAAAGCCTGCGTTGATAGAAGTCAGTCTTCGCGGCCCGACGATCAAGCCGAACAAGAGGAGCAAAGTGCAGCAACACCACCAGGAGAGCCGACTTGGTCGGAAGAGGGAGGAGACGCAGATCTGGATAGAACAGAGCAGCAGGAAGACGAGCAGACGGAAGACGAGCAGACGGAAGACGGGCAGCAGGAAGACGTGCAGCAGGAAGACGTGCAGCAGGAAGACGAGCAGCAGGAAGGTGACCAGAAGGAAGAAGAGCAGAGGGAAGACGAGCAGAGGGAAGACGAGCAGAAGGAAGACGAGCAGAGGGAAGACGAGCGGCCATCCCAATCATCAGAGGAGTATGGGGAAGAAGAGCAGGAGGAAGAGGAAGAGACGGGGGTGCTAAGCCAGATCTCGACGATGCCGAACTCGGCCTTCAAGCCGGCCCGCATCCTGGTCAACCCGCGCTGCATCACCACTTATGCCGGCGTCTCGCACACCAAACTTGCCCTGGACCTCTTTGGCTCAGGCGACGACGTCGAGCCTTCCCGCGAATTCGGCGGCAAGTATCACTTCTCTGACGATAAATTTGTCGCCGCTCCAACGCCTTCGTTTGTCAGGAAATGAGAACCACAGGCGGTCTGTCTTCCTACCTCCCCCCTCCCCCCCTCTTTCTTTTTCTTTGGAGAATGTGGCAGGCTGACCTGTGTCTTTTTTTTTTTTTTTTTTTTTTTTTTTGCTTAGGGAGGTTGTCAACTAAGCAACAGCGAAGGACAAATTTCCATATTAGTAAAACTCTTCGAGCAGGATGGAGACCGGGAGATTATGTTTGAAATCCTTACTTCACAAAAAATCCAAAAAATAAAAACGACCTAGATATTCGACCCCCCAGAAACGAAGAACAAACCGATAGTCCATTCACTTCCCGTTGCCTGGCCTCAGCTTAACTGAGATGTAGACAGGACAATCATAATGGCGCTTTTCTGTTTATTAAAATGTCCAAGAAAATCACTCTGTTTTTTCCTTTTTGGACTTTCATTGTGTATATCTACTTTATGGTTCTTTCAGCTGTTTTTTTTATGTTGGTGAGTTGTAAACCCAAGCGTGATAAATGTAGTATGTGTTGTTTTGTAGACTTGGGGCTGTCACTCCAGATACTCACTCGACGTAGTTTTTTCGCTCAAATTTTTTCTTCCTATCGTTTTAATGTTACTTTTGTCATACTGTCTGTTTTTATTTTTGTTCATTTCGTCCATCGATCACAGTACAAGTAGTGATCAATCTTTCGTATTATTATAGATGTAATCCCAAACACACACATAGAGCATCCACCCATTCATGCTTTGTGTTTCTCATAAGAAAAATGTGTTTCTCAAAAAAAAAAAAAAACATAGGCGATGTATAAGTATGACAGCATTACTTGTTAGTGGAGGTGGTCCTTCTGCGCCGACAAGTAATCATGGATTGTGTTTGCATATGTTTTTGAGGTCGACGCACTGGGGGGAAAACATGCTCAACTGCCTGCAGTTGACATGCTGAAAGTCCAAGGAAGCTTGTGGTGTTACTCAAACCTTTCTTCAATATTGAGTAAACCAAGCTTGGATGCACAGTCACTTTGCACACTGCACAGTGACTGTGCCAAAAAATCTACATATGCAAACACATGGAGTTTGGATGGTAGCTTGGCTGGAGCATGCTGAATGTCAACTGCAGGCAGTTGATCAAGTTTTTTTTCCAGTGACGGGCACTGAGCTGTGCCCAGAAATCCATGCAT